>JMFS01028962.1:0-23747 GCA_000699545.1 Podiceps cristatus | reverse complement strand
GCCTGTCAATATCCCTCTGGATGGCATCCCTCTTATGATCCCTCTGATCTACCCATCTTTTAGATACCTCCAGGGATGGTGACTCCGCCACCTCCCTGGGCAGCCTGTTCCAGTTCCTGACAACCCTTTAAGGAAAGAAATGTTTCCTAATATCCAATCTAAACTCCCCTGGCATAACTTGAGGCCATTCCCTCTTGTCTTCTCTCCTGTTACTTGGGAGAAGAGACCCATACCCACCTCTCTACAACCTCCTGTCAGGTAGTTGTAGAGAGCGATAAGGTCTCCCCTCAGCCCCCTTTTCTCCAGGCTAAGCAACCCCAGCTCCCTCAGCTGCTCCTCATAACACTTGTTCTCAAGACCCTTCACCAGCTTCATCACCCTTCTTTGGACATCCTCCTGCATCTCAATGTCTTTCCTATACTGTGGTGCCCAAAACTGAACACAGCACTCAAGGTGCGACCTCACCAATGCTGAGTAGAGTGGGACAATCCCTTTTCTACTCCTGCTGGTTTTACTATGCCTCATACAAGCCAGGATGCTGTTGGCTTTCTTGACCACCTGCGCACACTGCTGGCTCATGTTCAGCCAGCTGTCCCCCAATCAACACCCCCAGGTCCTTTTCTGCCAGGCAGCTTTCCAGCCACTCATCCCCAAGCCTGTCGTGTTCCATGGGATTGTAGTGACCCAAGTGCAGGATGTGGCCCTTGGCCTTGTTGAAGCTCATACAATTGCCCTCAGCCCATCGATCCAGCCTGTCCATTTCCCTCTGAAGAGCCTTCCTACCCCCAAGCAGATCAACACTGCCACCTATACTTGGTGTTGTCTGCAAACTTACTAAGGGTGCATTTTATCCCCTCATCCAGACCATCGATAAAGTTATGGAGTGGCCCCAACACTGAGCCCTGGGGAACTCCACTTGTGACCAGCCGCCAACTGGATTTGACTCTGTTCACCACCATTCCCTGAGACCAGCCATCCAGCCAGTGTTTGATCCATTATAAAAAAAATTGCTTCAGGATACATTATATATTGTCTACCCCATTGCAACTGGCTGCCAGTTTTTTCTTCAAGGAACAGTTTGTTTAAGAGAACTGATTCAATAGTAAAGTTAAAAAAAATACATTTCTTTTCATTACTTAGGGTACATCTTACAGCAGTAGAGGACAGTCACTACTGTCATTAAATATATGCAAAGTTTTCACATTCCTGGCAAATGAAAAATAAATATTGATGTTTTACATAATGTCATTCATAGGGTTGATATGAGAAAACTCTTTTGAAACAATATTTATACCATCACATACTGTGATTCTATTTAATCTTACAGGCATCCCTAGAATCTACTCAAATTTCAGATCATTTTTCAGTGTCATACTGAGGTAAAAGCAGATTATAACAGAAGTTTGTTAAGGAAGATGCTGAATACACATTATGTGCCAAAATGTGTTTATTATAGAAAGTGTGAACTAGAATAGTTCCTTCCTGAAAATCTAGAATTTATTGTCTTGCCTAACTATAAATCCTTGTTCTAAAATGTAAGAACATTCAATATCCTGAATGTCCCTGTGGGACATATATATCAGAAAACACATACATCTGACTAGCTGTGATTTAAGAGTCTTAATTAAGCAAAACAGTCAAAATGAAGAAGTTTATTCACAGTAGTCAGGTTGCTGGCTCTAGAAGCAACAACATTTTAGTAATCAAAACATTTCACAAATGGTGGTTTAGAGAATGTACTGATAAATTCTTCTGCACCTGAATACAGGGTCAGAATATGTAACAGATGTAACAGAGATCTCTAGTTCATTTTTACAGGAATGTTTTACAACCAGCTTGATAACTCCACCTAAATCTCCAGTTAAAATCTTTCTCTTGTGTTGAAGTAGAAATGGGGATACTCAGAGACAAAATTCAATTTATCCATAGCCATTTTTTTTCCAGTAATCTAAAATCCACACAATATATTCTTAGTAATATGTAGCCCAGTTTCTACTGATGGATGCTGGCTTGATTAGGTATCAGGTATATATCTCAATTGGGGAAATTTTATGTTGCAGGTGAATCTCAAAACTCTGGAATTCTTAAGAGAGTCTTCCACATGTTTATAAAACACATGACTGAGCAATAAAAACGGACAACATAGTTGTAAGTTTCATAAATTAACTTGAATTTATCTAGGAAAAACAAACAAAAAACCAACCAAACAAACAGTGTGTGAAAATAAGTTTTAAAAAGTGACCTTTATTAACAGTAGGACCGGCAAATGAAATCAGTTGGAAATAGTAGCCTGAACAGTTAAATCTGAAAGAATCATGAAGCTTCTTCAAGTTTAAGATGTAGACTCAAACTAAACAAATATTTGGTCTTTGCCTTCAAAAAAGGAAGATATTGAATGTAAGAGCAAAAGTAAGTTGACTAATGGAAATAAATATATAGAATGGAAATAATTATAACCCAGGTGAAGCAAAAATAAAATTAGTTGGTTCAGTTTAGCCAAGAAATTTGAATGTTGCCATCTGAGAATAAGAGATTTAGTCAGCTCTCTGACGTCTATCATTTGAACAGTCTTAAAGTATTAAGAATACGTCAAGATTGAATAAATAAAAAATGAAATGTGTGGTCTTTGTTTATCAATTGTAACATATGCTAACATAAATTGCAAACGTTTTGTTCTTTATTCTTTTAATTAGATGGGACTTACAGCACTTCCTGTGTATAGACTAGAGCAGAGCATCTTGTCCAATTCTTTATGGAAAAAAATAGTGAAGATGGGATTACAGATGAATTAAAATGCACAGGAGGAACAACAACCCGAAGAGAAAATGACAATGGATTTTGAAAGATCAAATATCAGTTGAGTGGCATTTCACAAGAACAATTTTTAGGACCAATATTTTTTTAGTATTTTTACCTAAAACACAAAGGATAGGATTTGACTCAGAGAATTTGTAATGAAATAATTTTGGGAAGTATTGTCCATAAGAAAAGAATTAATATATACAGGAAGAACTACCTATTGTGATGACAGGAATTTTAAGGTGTAATGCAATTAATAAACATGCAGGATCATATGCTTCAGGTCTGATAAGATAAACTTCCGTGACATCAGTCTAGGAGCTTATCTATAGAAAAACAGATGAAAGGACTTTGATCTGTTAATTGATCACAGAATAATTTCCAGCTGCTAAGTTGATGTAGCTGTGAAAAAGACAAATGAAACCTTAGTACAACAGAACAGAGACTTCCAGCAGAGGCAGGAAGAAATTGACCCCACTGTACAATTTAGGCCAGGTTAGCCATCTTGCAGAATGCATATCTGACTCTGGTTAATAAAACTCATGAAAAACAAAAACAAAAACAAAAACAAACCCAAACCTCGGAATGGAACAAATACGGGAAGGTTAGGAGGATGTTCAGAGAATGAAGCAGCTAATATTTGATAGGAGAGTAAAGAATGTGACTTGTTTAATCCGGCTAAGGAAGGTTAAGAAGTTGCTTGATTGCTGTCCGTTACTATCAAAGCAGTATCTTTAGGCATAAGTGTAACTAACAAGAAAACCAAAATGTAGTGGCTAGCAAATAACTATCATCTTTTGCAGCTTATATAGGGCTGAGAAATGCTAGATGATGTGTTCCTTGACAGATTAATGAAAGAAAAAAAGCAAAACACATGCAATTCAGCTGCCCTAAACTGTATTTGGGGAAAACTATGTACTTACATCTAGTTCAAAAGACCATATCCAACTGTGGCCAAGAAGTCAAAGTTAAAACTTCTGATTTGGATTCCTATGGGCTGTGTTAATACAGTTTGAAGCCCTAAATCTGCAATCATCTTTTTATATAAAATAGATGGGAACAATGTTGTAAAGAAAGAAAAATTTGGCTAGTCACATTCAGATTCTCCTCACTGAACATTTACGTGACAATTTTTATTACTTATCCAGCACTTTGCCAATGCTTTCCTTTGCTATTCTAGCCACATTGCCCCAATGAAAGCAACCTGAGTGACATTTCTGGTGTTTATTCCAGTTTGTGGTTCTGGAATTCAAGGTCCTTAACTACTAACTACTGAAACCAGTAGACCCTACAGAAAAGTCCAGTAGCACTTAAGGTGGTAAACTATCACATCACACAGAAGTGTAAACCAGTGATGAAAAATTTTATCTGGGGTGAGATGAAAGTTCTTAATAATCAAACCAGAGATGTTCAGAAACAGCTTGTTGGGGGTGAGAGGAGGCAAAAATTTCACTGCTTATGAGACAGAGCTCAGTATGTTTATGAAAGGGATTGTGAGATGAAGCAGCTAGAATAGCACAGCACAACTTGACCCAAATTTTTTTTCCCCCAGTCTTACTTCCCCCCCCCCGTGCTGCATTTTTTTTTTAGGAATGAAAGGATGAATTCCTTACTTGTAAATGTAATTTTTCATGCAGTCTCTTCTCTCACCTCCATTTCACATGCTGTTACATTACTTCTTGTCATCTCCCACTAGACTCTAGTTAATTTTACTACATTATTACTTCATCACTTTATATATCAATAGGCTCTTCAGTTACCTCTCTGTCTTCTCTAAAGTCCTCATCTGTACTTCCTATTTAGAGCAAATGAACAGTTCAAGCAGAAATGTAAAGCTTTATGAACCAGATTTGCACACATCTGCTGAATTCCATTTAAACATTGGAAATAACTTCAGAGGATTCATCCAACTTTTCTTCCAAATAGCAGTAACAGCATTACAGGCCAGATCCAATTGTGAGTAACTGTTTAAAATAAGCATCTCTGTTATTGTGAATCCTTTCTAGCTGTAATTCACTTCCTGCTTAGGAAACAAGTTCAAACCATTGGACATCATTTGTAGCTGTATAATATGATTTTATAGTCTTCATTTTGGTAAAAAGATTCCTTGTGTCAAAGATAATAACAAAAACTCAGTTAATGAATTAAATAACATGTTTCTTAAAACTGAATGAACATGCAGGTCCAGTATCAGTTCCCTTCCTGTTGCTGATACTATGTTTCTTTTTAACTTTCCCTAATTACTTTCTGATATTTGCCCAGCCTATACAGACTATTAGGGTAAGTGCATTAGGTCTACTAAATCACAGGTTATTTAAATCTGCAATTGGTCAACCTATTTGATCTGTTTGCATTCAGCAAACATTACTGAATCCCAGAGAACTTCCAGCCTTGATAAGGATTGTGAGGTGAAAATCTACTTAAAATTTGCACGTCTCAAATCTCAACTGGTGAAGAATTCCAGGAACTATAAGCCATGCCTGAAGAGAAGAAAGGTACGGTATTTCAGTATCAAATAGTGCTGGTAGGTGTTTTGTAGTCCTCTGAGGACCTGTCTTCCTCCACTAAGTCTTCACCTTTAATGTGTTATTAACTCAAAGACCAACAACTTGTAAAGTAATAGGCCAGCCAGCTGGAAGACAATCCTCATGTGGAAAACATAACTAAACCTTATTTGTGTATATCATTAGACCTCACCTTAGCTGGACATCATAGTTCTTGTCACCTCAGAACTTGCACCAACCCACTGTTGATGTTTTGGTTCGTTTTGTTTTGTTTTGTTTTGTTTTGTTTTGTTTTTAACACATGATCCATCTGGTATCACTCAGTTCTGTCCTTATCTTCCATCTCTCACCAAGGCTCTGCAACTTCTCTTATGCCAGTTGCCACAGTCCTACACTCATCTGATCCCAAACTGAGCTCTGAATGTTTGGCTAGAGCTTTTCTTATAGTGGGTAGGGGGAAGATCAAAAAGCTCATTGAATCTTTTTCATCAGAGGACTTTGAAAAAATTCCCAAGGTAAGAAATTATGCTATTTAGACAGAACTTTTACAATATTGTGACCTGGGTACCCATTCTGTTTGTCTTCCAAGAAAGGGAATAAAATCAGTTAATCAGTACTGAGTAAGGTAGTTTGTTACTTTCCCACTTAGGAAGGAAAATTGAAAATTAAGAGCTCTGGGAATTCTGTGACACTACTGATAGATCTGAAAATATATACCTGCCAGCATGTATGAAATGCATCATTTGTTAATGAAAGGTAAAAACACCACATGCAAATTAACCAAATAGCAGGCAGGAATACTTACTCTTGAAATAATTTTTGAACTACTAATGAAGGAAAAAAAATTCTGTCCCTATGAAGTCTTGTTTTGGTTTTACATTCAGATAAAGTGAAAGAAACCCATTATGTGCCCCAAATCCTACATGTGTCCTGCATGTACTTGAAGAATGACACCTGAGTTTATGGAGACATCTGTTTTAAAACAATATTACTTTGGAGAGCTTAAAAAGAAAGCAATAGTTCTGCATAACAAAGGTAAGACACAATTCTCAGTATGGCTGGAATGCCCTGACAATGAATGAGACAAAGAAGATGTGGGAAAAGTTTCAGTGATGGATCTTTAATCCCAAAAAGTGAGAAAGAAGGACTGCAGCCTGCTACCAGATTACAAAGCAGTTACTTCCTGTGATGTACAGCCTGGTTCTGTGGAGCTGACCCTGAACAGGAATACACTGAACACAGAGGAAACACCATTGCTATCTTGTATTGTGCCTGATTTTCCCAGGCTAGAAAGTAGGTACAGTCCTTCCCAAAGGAGCCTTTATAAGGCTGTGAAATCACGTTCCATCTTTCCAGAGGCAAAATCAGTTTAGGAAGCTACTGCCCCTCAATTATTCTAGTGCAGTAGGTCATAGGGTTTTGCTGTGAGGTCAATCACTAAAAAAATCTGTGGAAAAGATCATATTTCTACAAAGTTTGTTTACTGATCCAGTTCATAACCACACAAACAGCTAAATTGCAACAGATGAAGGAGATGATGTGTGGGACAGGCTGACAGATGTGTTGAGAGAGAAAGAGTCTGCAATATCATTGCACATGGTATCTGCTTGATTCGTTTGTTCACTTTCTACTACCGTTTTTACTGAAAAAAACTTCATGATCTGCTAAACAGAAATCATCTTCATAGTTGCATCAAAAGTCAGAAAAAATTCCCAGTGGTGAGGTGTTGTCTCCTGATACTATGTCCTGAAACAGACAATACGTCCTTCTCCACTAGAAAAAAAATATCTTTGTTCAAGTAATGGCCAACAAGGATGGGACATACAGCAATAACAAAAACAAAATGGAAGACTCCCCAGAAGAGAAAGGAAGAGACAGATCAATCTCAGTTTTGATGGAAAGAAAGATGTTATTTTCTAGAGACTCAGAAGACTCTGCGTGGCATTTGATGTAACCCATGAAGCTGCCAGAAACTGATGACTAGAGAACACCGCCTTAGGGAAGGACTTACACAAAAAAGAGGTATGAGAAGATAAAAAGTTTGGTTTTGCATCCTTTTATTCTAATCACCTGAAAGGTCTGAATCTTCTTTATTTAAAGAGTTATTTCTTCCAATTTTTGCTTTAATAAAAGCAAACATTAAATTTCCAAACCCCTTTTGATATTTTGAGATACTCTTTACAAAGAAACAGTACAGGTAGTTCTGTTCCAGAGATCGGGTCAATTTGTTATTTCATTGCAGTACTCAGGAAAACAGAGCACGAAGCTTTGGAGAGAATCACTGTGATACTGAAGATCAGCAAAGAGTGTGAGTCACAGGGCTCCTCTGTAATACGAAGCATCACTAACAGTAGCAGAGTACAAGATGATTAGCAACAGAAATCTCCGAGGAAGGATAAATAGAGAAAAATGAGTGCAAATTAAAAGAAAATCAAAGATGGAAGCATAGATCATTTCAGTCTCAGTCATGGAGAGGCTGTCCAAAGGCACGGAGAGCCTGCTCTCACCATCAGTGCTATAGAAGAAAATGTTCCAGATTCTTTGTATCATTTCTACATTGGAGAACGTATATTTTCACAGCAATCTTTCTAGTTTAGTGAATTGACATTTAAGAGTAAACCTCAGTTTTAGTCCAGGCATTAGTCACAAAGGATTCTCTGCATATCATGCCTCTAGGAGACCAAATGCATATGGTAGCCTCTACAACTAGTAAAACTCAGCCCACACTTGCTCTCTGAATTCCCAAACTCTTGAACATTTACGTATGTATAACATTTGCCTCCTCTATGCTAAGGCTCTCTCCAGTCTGTAAAAAGTATTGCAAATGAGTTGATTTTAAGTCAGTCTGGAATTTTTCATTGAACCAAAGAGTTACCTGATGCCAGCCACAATATCTAGCATCCATTTGAAGTTTGATTAATTTTTTTATATGGTCAAGCTGATGTGAAATTGGATTTGGATCAAATTATTAACTCTGTGACTAGCAATGAATGGTAACCTGTTGAAAGCTGACGAAAGGCTTTCAGAATGTTTAGATTTTCCAAGTTTACTGACAAACTCACAGTTTGATGATTATTTCTTGTCCTCTTGGTTTGAGTTTACACCTCCCATGTCCTGTGTTCTCATTTCCCTGCTAAAATGTTAGATAGCCTAGTAAAAAAAAAAAAAATATGGGTAAGACAGACAAGATGAACTGAACTGAGGAACCGATGGTGTTTGAAAATTACACTACTACACAAAACACTTACGCTGACACAACCAAGTGTGTGGTTCATGGATGAGTGCAGGATGGCTGCTTTGACAGACCCCTCTGCCAAAGGAAGAGTTCATAGCCATCTTTTGCCCCAAGTACAATTCAAGCTCATATTTGTCTGATTAGGGTTTTTGTTTGTTCTCCAGAAAAAAAAAAAAAAAAAAAAAGGAAGTCTAGATTTTATAATCAACTTAATTTCATGTTAGGGAAGTCAATAAAGCTGAAGCTAATATCACAGGTAACTAGCAGAAAGAAAAAGCTATATGTTGTTCATGGATAGAAATTAAAAATAATCCAGATTTGGGTAAATGTTGATCTGACTTTTTTTTTTCCCCACCATTAGAGACTGTTTTTGTTTTTTTGGTTTTTGTTGTATTTGACTGTTTTTGTTTTTTTTGTTTTTTTTGTTGTTTTTTTTTTTTTTTTTTTTTTTTTTTTTTTACTTCCTTATCTAATCCTTTACTTTATTTAATCTAATTTTACATTTGTTTTCAGTGGTTTCTATCTTTTCCCTGTTTTTCTCCATGGATTTTTTCTGCTCTCTTCTTTCTTCCCCTTTCAATCCAACTTAGAACAAACATATAAAAATGTAAGATTGAAGCAAGTTCAGGATAGTTTCTAGTTGGAAATAACTAATTCCTCTTTTGTTTATGTTCTCTGTTGTCTTTGTGATTAGTTATTTGAAAAGAACAGTGTGTTTTTGTTTTTTTTTTTTCCAACAGCACAACTTGCTAAAGAAAACTTTTCTATAATCATATTTCTCACTGTGAGAGAGTGATAATTCAAAAATTATTAGATTTCATCTGACTCTCTGCCTGTAAATAACATGAACATATTTTGATCCATTGCACTGTGTTTATAAGATGAAAAAGAAAATTTGTTATTACATTACAATGTTTAATAAAAGCTGTCTAAAACTATATGCATGCATATTCAGGATTCTGTTTTGTAGCTTGATATTATTCAACTTCTCATGTCAGCATATGGTAGATAGATATGTATAGAACTCACCTTAGAAAAATAGCCTCTTTTTACTCAAGTGATCTTGCCATAGTTTACAGTATAAAATTCTTCATGAAAGATGAAGCAGAATCTGTGCCTCACAATGGAAATATTTTTTTAAGCCAGATGGATAAATATACAGTGGATGCACTACCTGATAAAATATAACATAAGTTTCAAAACTGTTTATAAAACTGTAAAGTGAATCTGAACCTGTTACATAAACTGAGGGGAAAAAAAGTTTTAGTAGTTGTGGTGGTTTGATGCCAGGTGCCCACCAAAGCCCCTCTATCACTCCCCTCCTCAGCTGGGCAGGGGAGAGAAAAAATAACAAAAGGCTTGTGGGTCAGGATAAGGGAAGGGAAATCACTCGGCAATTACTGTCACAGGCAAAACAGACTCGACCCAGGGAAATTGATTTAATATATTACCAATCAAATCAAAGTAGGATAATAAGAAATAAAATCAAACCTTAAAACACCTTCTCCCCATGCCTCCTTTCTTCCCAGGCTTAACTTTACTCCTGATTTTCTCTCCCTCCTGCCCCTGAGCAATGTATGGGGATGGGGAATGAGGCTGCAGTCAGTCCACCACACGTGTCTCTGCCTCTCCTTCCTCCGGAGGGGGAGGTCTCCTCACACTCTACCCTGCTCCACTGTAGGTATCTCTCCCACGGGAGACAGCCCTCCAGTGACTTCTCCAATGTGAGTCCTTCCCATGGGCTACAGTTCTTCATGAACTGCTCTAATGCAGTTCCTTTCCACAGGGTGCAGCCCTTCAGGAACAGACTGTTCCAGCATGGGTTCCCCACGGGGTCACAACTCCTGCCAGCAAACCTGCTTCAGCCTGCGCTCCTCTCTCATCGGGTCCACAGGTTCTTCCAGAGACTGCTCCAGCGTGGGCTTCTCACAGGATCACGGCCTCCTTTGGGCATCCACCCGCCCCAGTGTGGGGTCCTCCACAGGCTGCAGGTGGGTCTCTGCTCCCCCGTGGGCCTCCGTGGGCCGCAGGGGCACAGCTGGCCTTGCCATGGGCTGCACCAGGGGCTTCAGGGGAATCTCTACAAATCTCTACGAAAATCTTGCCATGGAAACCCAATACAGTAGCTGATTTTTGTTCAAATAAAACAGAAAGGAGAAAGTTACAATAGCAAACAAAAGCCAGATACACACATCTTATCGAGTTACCACACTGGAAATTTTCTTACAATTATTCAGTCATTGAGCGTTCATCTGTGTTTTCATATAGACTTCATTAGCTTCACAGTTTCATAATTATTATGTCACTGTGTTTCTTAATTACTTAGAAAACTAGGTAAAAAACCAAAACTAACACTCATGAAACTCAAAGGTGGACTAGAAAACTCAGCTGTTTTTTAACAGAGTGATGTTCTTAGATACTGACTAAGAGGTAGCTTTTCAAAGAAGCTTAGAGATGAACATGCAGTCAGTTTGGATCCATGAGCTACTGGTTACTAAGCCCTCTAGAGAAATCTAGTTGCTTACTGAATATTTAAGCATGAGTGAGTGTCCTCTGAAACATTGACCTGATTTGTGTATGTTGAAAATTTAGTCTTTAGTACCACAGACGTCTTTTAGCCTTCAAAATGGTCACTAGATAGATACATAATCTTATAATTTTGTAAGCCAGAAATGTGTGAACATAAGAGATGTGGTTGCATAGGATGACACAATTTAGTTGTCCTAGATTATGTAGACTTCACCAGGTGATAGACAAATGGATTTACAAAGAATGAGATAAATCTCAATAGCAGATATGGAATTCCTTAGCTGCACTTGCACCAGTTTGAAAGCTCTTTAGAAAGCTCTCCTTCATGAAGGTCAGGCTGTGCATTCTTCAGCTAGGGAAGGAAGGATATGCTCAATTTGACTCAGCTTTGTCAGATAGAGTGAAAAATGAGAAATAGAAAGGACAGGGGCAGCAAGAACTGATAGTGTCTGTAGGAGAAGCTTGAAATAAAACCTCCTTTCACTTCATTGACTATTAAAGCAGTGGAAACTGTCGGCAAAGAACAAATTTTATGACAATGTTATCAAAACACTTTAAATTATTCAAGACTGTTTGGGTAAACTCATTTACTCTGTTAAGCCTAGATCAGAAGACTAGCCACAAGATCTACCTTGCCTCTTGTTTATATCATTCAAATCCTAAAACCAGACATGAACTTTTGTAGACTAATAAAAAAGACAAGACACCTATGTTGTTTAGTTTCATGATGAAGGAAGGTGGGGACAGGGGGGAAAAAAAAAAAAAAGTTTGAACTAAAAACTGGCCTTCATATATGTATTTTTTTATTGGAGAATACAAGAGTATTTAATGACACATTCAGGGAAAAGCTTTTAGGAAATTCTTACGTGATACAATCTGTGAAACTTATTGACAAATGTTACCAGTGTGGTGGAGAATATAATAGAGCCAGAAAGGTATTAAATATATAAAAAAATGAACTTGATAACTAAAGATATTTTTTTAATATCTCTTTTGAGGGTGGTGATGCAAATTTTGTTTCTTGATAATTTAAAAAAAATACTTATAAGAGATAAAAAGGAGCTTTCCTCTAAGTGACCATGAAACACCTTGAATTTTTATTGAAAGTAGAAAAAGGCAAAATAACAGAAAAATGCTGTCTGTGCTCTGGCCCTGTAATAGGATTTGAAATATTACTACTTATAACAAACTCACTTTTGTCTCTACTTAGAGATTTGCAAGTTGTACCCTTGTTCCACGTTCAAAACCTATTAGTCATACTTCACAAAATATTCTCTGGATCAAATTAAAATGGAAACTAGAAAGAAATTAATATTTTTTGCCTGCACAGACAATTTCTCACTGTTCAAAGATCAAACATGGAAAAGAGGAGATTGTCTGATGAGAAGGTATCATTTGCTACAGAAATCCTGTTGAAACTTTTTATTTCTTACAGCAGTCAATTTAAACTTTTCTCCCTTGCGGTGACTTTCCTCATAACAGCATGATACAAGACATAACGGCCCAATTCTCTCTCTGTTTCCCATGAAACAAGGTCAATATATCTGTATTACCCAACATACACCTTTTCCTCCTTTCCTTTTTTCCTCCTTCATTTTTCTTCTTATTATTGCAGGAGATGCAAGAAGCTAACATTCTGGTAGTCATACATCAAACTGATGCCTCAATTTCTGCAGCATGTTTGCACAGTATTTATGATCTTTTCAGAGTTAACAGACAATATTCATTTCCAAGAGTGCTTTGAACCGTGAAAGAAAGTTCTAAATACTTGGAATAGCCAGGCTATTTGACTGCCCTCTTGAAATGGACAGTCTACACGAATTGAAAAATAAACGGGATTCATAGCTACTACAGAGAAAAAAAAACAAAAACAAAACAAAAACAAAAAAACCCAAAAACAGACCAGAACATTAATTTCAGTAAGTTTAGGCACTTTAAAAAGTTATGTATGTGTAAGATGATTTTCAACAATGAGGAAGATCAGTACAGCCCTTACCTTGTTATAAATGATAACATCCCTGGTGATTTCAAGGTGTCTGCCAATACTTTCTCACTGAAATAACACAAATGAATCTGTGTCTTTGTTGGTGTTGTTTTAACTGTCATCATCTCTATTGTCTGACACAATTACTACATTTTGAAAGAAATGGATCAATTTATTAACACAGTATCTGGTGACTAGAAAATCGAGATGATGGGACTTCCAAATTCCTAGATATAGGCCACACTGGCAAATTACCATGAGTTTATTGAATAATTTTGAAAGGCCTGGTGTTATCACATGAAACGTAGAGGAATCAAAAAATTACCATCTGGCTCAGACACTGATACCTCATTAGAACTTCACTGAGATGCATCTTTACTACTTTGCTATAAATTTTCCGATGCTGTTGATTAAAAAAAAAAAAAAAACAAAAACTGAGGTAACCAATATAATTAAGTACTACTGCATATTACCTAAAAAATTTAGTCTCACATTAGTTTTATAGAAAATGAAAGCATAGTGAAATCCAAATTAGACCAAATGACAGAATTTTTAAAAATCAAAACAAAACAAACCCACAAACTGCAACAAAACCAACACCCATAGAAATAACTTGGGGGGGGGGGGGGGGGGGGGGAGAGTGGGACAGGGAATACAGTGAGAGAGGGTATGAAATTAGAAAAAAACTGTTCAAGGATATGTAAAAAAACCCCAAATATCCAGTTCTTACTGGCTTTCCTTTCAGTTAACTTGTCCCTTTGAAATTCTAGGCCATAATAAATGAATAACAAACAGTCTTTTTGAAATCCAAAAGATCTAGCAATTGCTAGTGCAGTCAGGTTACATTTGTATGAAAGATACTCTGGAGAACTGCTAAACCTCTGCTGAAATATTACCATTGCGTTATCCTTTTTCATTAACATTCTTGTGAACTATCTGAAATCTATTATACAGATATAGAATATTTCTTTTAATAGTGTTTGCAGAGACCAGAGATGAAAACCTCATAACATCTCAGTGTGATTCTGTGTTGAAAGGGTAAATAACAGAAATAAAGTGATTTATTTTTATGTTGGTCATTATCATACATTGTACTCTGCTTATAAAGAAAGATTTATAAATAAAGAACAAGAAAAACATATGAAATTTCTTTTGTTGAAAAATTTATCTTAATAATATGAAAATTCAAAAATTAGAACAATACTAACAAGCTTCATTTCTTGGGCATTCAGATTATAGATTCATTAGATTAAATAAAAATGAATGTAGATTATAGAAACCCTACATTTATGTAGACTATTAAAAAAAAAAAGTTATGTATTGAAGTGTTTCAACTTTCCTTTTTAAGTATTAGCTGTATCTGTAGAAATACCAGCATTTTAATGATGTAGTCATCAACTCAGTTACTTCACTAATGTATCCCATTACTGTAATACCATTCCAAAATAATGTTGACAACAGACAAATACCTGAAAAATAAATGCACAAGCAAGTGACAGTACTCTCCATCTCAAAAGTGCAGCTGAGCAATCTAACAAACCAAAAATGTTAAAAAAATAAACAGGCAAACAGGATTTCATCAGTCATGCATGAAGGAATATTTCAATTAGTTTAGTGTGGATTTTTGTTTGCCAATTGTATAAAACTGTATGTGTTTCCCAAGACCATTTGTTTTCCTAGTGAAGAGCCTTACTTCTCAAGTGGTATGCTCCACACCATCAGAGTCTTTGGGAAACTGTCAGATGGAGACTACAAATTCATCAAATCCAAAGTGTTTGCAGGAGGCAGTTCAATTTTGACAAAGTCGTGGCAGAAAGGAGGCAGGTTTCCGACAGTCGTCTGCAATGCTAGCTCACCCACCTGCCTTTCATGAAGGCTGTTGGTGGACTTCCAGGCTCCCAACTTTTCAGCAGTCCACCTCGCAGGCGGTTGAGGAGCTGTGAGTCCTGGCTCCCAGGTCACTCTGCCTGGCCAAAGCTTGAAGGCTCTTGGCTGGCTTCCAGCGTGGCTGGCGGAGAGCTGAGAAGCCCCCCAAACTCACATTTCCAGCTGCAAGTGCCCGGCTGCTCAGTAAGTCAAGCTTTGATGGACTCTGATCTGAGCCTACCTGTCCAGATGTAGACACAGATACTTTATAACTTCTAGGATCTGTAGCATCCCACCCAGAGAAGTTTTCTTACAGCTGAAACATTTTGCCTTCCAATTGAAACTGAAAAATTCAGTCACTTATTATTAACAGAAAATTGAGATCTGTGAAAAATAATTACTTTCCTATCCTCAGCTCTTCTCAAATAATAATGAAAAATATGCTTTTTAAGCTTTTACTTTCCAAAATACAATTACTTTCCATATGCATCTGCAAATAAGATATTAGAATAGGGGTCTAGAGAATAAAATAATTTGCTGAGTTTACAGGCTGCCACTGCTGTTTATCATTGGACACTGTTTCAGCTATTACACTGGTGTAAAAAAGTTCTAAAACAGTGGTTAAGCTGATCTGAAATAGCTCTATTGTTCCCTACTATGTCTTCAGCTGATTTTTAAGGGAACACTAAATAAAACTTTTTCTTTAAATAAATGTTTGGAAAGAGAAAGTCTAATATGGAACCTGCTTGCACTGTAGTCAATGGGAGCTTTTAATGAGAGCAGCAGCATGCTTATAACGTGAATGTTATGGTGTCCAAGAAGAGAAATACTCTGTGTTTCCCTGTTATAAAATGTTAAACAAAAAGTACTAAAAAGTTCATAAATTCTGAAGTTCTTGGCAACTGAGAATGCTAAAGAGTAAGAGACAGTGCAGAAAAGGGTAGGAAGAATGACAAGGAAAATGAAAAGGAGTGCATAGGGAGCATGATAACGTGAATCAAACTTAAAATGCATAGGATATCTAAAAAAACAAATCACAAAATACAATATTTACAAAATAAATATTTGATCCAGATTCTATCTTAATCTGACATAAAACAATAAAAACTATACCCTTACATAACCCTTAGCTCTTATTACCAGAATATCTTTTTTTAACTTTGTCACTTTAGATGTCAGATCAACAGTTTGGCATAAGGAAGTGTAACAAGGAATCATCGGAAGGCAGAATTAGGAACCAAAGAAATGAAGTATTTCAGGCAGCTGGTACTACAGAGCAGACATCCATATGTTTTGGCTGAGGGTTTGTGTAATGTAAAAATAGATTTGGGGGTGAATGAGATCAGTCAGAAATGGAAAAATGCTATGGAATTAACAATTCAAGTCAGGAAGAGAAAAGAAGCAAGAAAATTAGTCAAGAAATCACTAGGTCCTGAAATAATTAGTCAAATAGGGTCAAAATCATTAAAATCCTAGCAACATGGCATGAAAAAGCACTTTAAACTTAGACTGTTAAAGAGTTGCAAAATTCTGATCATTACATCTTCTCTCTGAGTGGTGACTGTATATTGGACACTCTGAAACATATTTGCCTTGTATATTTAGATATTCTATTTCCAACTTTTCACCTGTATGATATGTGTTATTAAACTAATATTTCTCTAGTTTCTCATTTTTCTGCAGGAACAGTGTCTTCTGTTTACAGGAAAAGTTAAAGTATTCACCTGTTAAATGGACTACTTTCTGAATGAATGAATGAATGAATGAATGAATGAATGAATGAATGAAGCTGTGGACTGATTAAATCATATGAATTCTCATCGTTGAATCTGGAGGTTTCATTATTTTTTCTGTTAAACAAAACAGGCAAGATAGAGGTTATGCACATCACAGTTTATGTCACATTTTCTTCCTATTTTATTTTGGGAAGACATACAACAAACCTTCTCTCAGGACCTCCTGTTGGGATCTCATCACTTTTCCCAGTCTGTCAAAGGTTAAAGGAATATTATTCTTCCCAGGGACTGGATTTTATATTTCCCTTTGTTGAACTTCATGAGGTTCCTATTAGTCCATTTCTCCAGCCTTCTGAGATCCCTCTAGATGACAGCACAACCCTTTGGTGTATAAACCACTCCTCCCAGCTTTATATCATCAACAAACTTGTTGAGCATAGACTGTAACCTATTACCTGTATCATTAATGGAGATGTCAAACAGGATTGGACCCCATATTGAACCCTGGGGTACAGCACTAGTTACTGGCCTCCAACTTGACTTAGTGCCACTGATCACCACCCATGTTCAGCCATTCAGCCAGTTTTCAGAACATCTCACTGCCTGTTCATCCAGAATGTATTTCGTCAGCTTCTGTACTAGAGTCTTATAGGACATACCTTGAAGAACTTTCTAGGAATCACTTTTCCCAATTCAGAGTTCCATTTCACCATGGATAGGTACTGGGGTCATTTCTCTGCCACCCATCAAAATCACATTTTCTCACACCTATACTTCTGTTAAAAATGCCTCAGTGGATGTTCTAGACATCACAGAACATCAAAGGCTTAAAACTGCTTGCTGTCATAGCTATATAATTCAGTACAAGTAGTTCCAGAAATACCCCTCCTGATCTTTTCCATTATCTGAATAGTAACTTAGGACTTGGTCACAACCCTTAGTGACTTTGAAATATCAAGGTTGTATTTAAGGTTTTGAAGAAACTAGCTTCTCTAGTCAACAGCATATTCTAGCCCTGTAAATTGGTTTTGCAGTACTCATCTTTGTCTCAATGACACACACACACACACAGGAAAATAAAAAGCTCATGTTTATTATTTTCATTAGGATCTTGGCATTTGTTTGTTTGTTTGTTTGTTTGTTTGTTTTTAAGATTAATTTAATACCTACATTCTTTGGTGTCTTTAGGGGAGTTTTGTTTATGTGGTGATGACACAAAAACTCCTTCACCTCAAATTTTTTTCAAGACGTTTTTCAATTAAAGGACCCACACTCTGTGAAAGCTACATCTGTGTGTTTAAGTAAAAGTAATTTGTGCCTCAAAGCTCTGTAACAGAAGAAAAAGGAAAAAAAAAGCCTCTAATCGTTTCCAAATGCAATCACTGAAAAAAAAAAAAAAAAAAAAAAAGTCAAAGGGAAAAAACAGGCCTGTTTTCTCAAGTTATGCATGTGAGCAGGTTTTTTCTTCTTGTACATCATTCTGCCACAGTATCATCTAGTTTTTCAGACAGTACTTCCAATCTGCACTCATTCTGTTCTTCAGCCTACTGTGTTCCTTCGCTTTTTAAAAAATCTTGATCAGGACCTTCTAATTTTTTTTTCTGAGTTTGACGTCTTTAGTGCCCTTTACAATGTGTTGTCAAATTAAGAATTACAATGCAATGACAAATAAACCTTCCAAAATAATATGTTGACCCAGCAGATTCAGATCTGTTAGAAAGCTTTCAAAATTGTTTTAATTTCTTCTGGTTTTGTATGACATTTTCCCCAATAATTTCTTTCATTTTTTGAAGGCATTATAGTTTGAAGTTTTAGGAATGCCTCCTAGTTTGATTATCATTCTTCATTTAATGTTAGTCCATTAAACATACCTCATCCCTCTGGAATGCTAAAAAGAAAGCAGAATAAGAATGAAACTAAAAATCCATCTGTCTTTTGCTTATATTGCATTGCAGTAGCACCATTTGCAAAACAGTGAGACAGACCTCTTGCCTGGACCACCTCTAGTGCCTGCTGCCTGTCCCAAGAATAAGAGCAATGCTGAAATCTTCACAGCTCATGCTCTTGTTCACCTTTTCTCCACTTCTTTATGTTTCCACCTCTCATTTCTGTCAATGAGCTGTGACTAAAATGAATGCTTTTATTTGAGGAATCTTCAATTAAGGTGTTAACTAATGTATATCTGAGAAAGAAGACTATGAGGGAGTAAGATCTCTGGTTTTCTTCTCTGTCAAACTCTTAAAACCAACTGACCTAAAACTGCTTTATTTGAATCAGAATATTATTGAGTCCTAAGGAGCCAGTTCCTCTTACAAATTGTCAAAATATTGCAGATTTAAAAAACTCACCATATTATCTGACAAAGTATATCATTGAACTAATCTGTTAGTCTTGCATTGTCTTTCCTTGCTTTGTTAAGCAAGCTAACCTGCAACAAAATGACAGAATGAGAGTTGAATGAAAATGAAAAAAAAATGAAAGAATGAATGAATGGAAAGCAATCCTTTTACATTTTTTGTCATGTAATATACAGAGTTCTTTTACTCCCATCCTATGCCCAATGCCCCTGCAAAAAGAAATAGAGGTGAGACTAGATGCTCTTTCGCTTCTACTCTAAGTATGATGAGAGGGGGACTGAAGTCTACAAAAAGGTTGCAAATATATCATGAGTGCCGTGGTGACTAGTTTCTTTTTATCTTTTTATCTCTAAGAAGGAAAGAAGCATGCTAGGCAAAGGAAAGTATTTGGAAGACAAAACACAGTAGAAGGTACCGAAAATTCATTTCAGATGATCCTATGCCAACTTCTCTGCAGCAAAAAGCAAAATAGTCACAGCTTACTTGAAAGGAAGGGAAGAGTCAGCTAAGCCATGGAAAAAAATAAAGATCGTAAACCCCTGCCAGCCCAGAGGATTCACTTGCTCAGTCTCGCTTATGAGGAAACCTTCAACTGACCTCAGTTATCAACAGCCAGGGAAACAGGGGTTTCAAGAGACTAACACTAATCAATGATTGCAGCTTTCCTGGGTAGAGAGAGTAAACCTGTGAATTAATCACAAGGCATAACTTATGCTCTAGTAATTAGGTAATGGAAAATTTTCTTCAACATCCATTATTTTTCTATTCCCATATATACCAAGAACACTTCTTTAGCACACATGATTATACTTCTGTGCATTTTTTCTTGCTTCTCAGTTTAACTCTTTACTGAATCAAAAGCCAGATTTCTGATAAAAAAATTTCCATCTTCATGATTATATAGTTAAATATCTTGACAAGTGTGAGTATCAAGTTTTTTCAGATCATCTTATTATTCTTTTTCTTAGTAAGCAAAGATTTAATACAGAAAGAAAACATCACAAGTATGATTTGGAACACAATGAATCACTTTTAAATTAAAAAGTGTTAGGAAGCAAATTTACTAGTGTTCTTTTCTGCACTGCTTCTTCAAAATAGAAGGCTGAGAGTATTTACAAATGCTTACTTTAGCACATACATGTACTAACTTAGATCTTCTGATGCTTTTTCAGAGATGGCTTCTTCTGAGTCTTCACACTCTGGCTAAAACATAAAATTTGTCAACTGAATTTTTCAGAGTTTAAATAAAAATATGATGGCTTAGTCCTTTTTTACTAACTCTGTGAACAAATAAACCATCTGGGAATATTCAGATTTAGAAGCATTAACCCCTGAAGACAATATATTTTTCAGATGATTGCTTGCTGGTATCAATATATTTCATTAGTGGTCATTTATGCTGGAAGCAGCAAGCTATTTTAATTAGACTGGTAAATTCAAATCCCAGCTATGTTTAGCTACCTAAGCATAGGTATTCAGGGCCATACAAGGCATGGAAGGATATCCTGTCTGGCTTGTAGCTGTTTTTCTAGAAGATTGTCATATAACCAGTAATATTTATATACTACACCATATTTGTCAGTACTGAATAAATATCTTCGATGTTGTATGGCATCTCAGACAGCATAATGACATTTAAGCAACTGGACTTAGCTTAAGGGGCATAATCAAGGGCAAGAATAAGACAATTACATTTGAGTGTCCATCTGTAGATATCTGTGAGAGATTATAGCTAGTGGAGACTAAATCAATACAGTCCATGGAGTCTGCAATAGTATTGGATCAGTCTAATGTGGAAACCTAGAACTTGATTTAGTTGCTCACACAGAGATGTGTAATGTAATTTGAATTGACCTGGGGTATTGTATCTGCCACCCATTTACCATTCCAGAAGGTAACCAGTCTCCTACTGGAGACCCTTGCAGATGTCTCAGATATCGTACAGTGTCTTGAATGTCATTAGAGACTTATATTTAAAGAAACTAATTAAGACACCATTGACTAATTTACTCTCTTTCCACTGACTACAATAGAAGCCCAGATATCTAACTCATACAAAGACTTTTACTTGAAGACACTTAAAAACAGTACCTTAATCTCAAAACCAACCACACTTGCAGTTTATTTGAGTGCACAGCTGTATGCCTTTGCTAATACTAATTTTCTCTTCTCTGTCTCAGTTAACTAATATACGGTACAGGGATAATGATGCTTTCCTCTATTGCATTGGATTATGTTTACAATAGTCAATAATTCATAAATCTCCTGCTTCCTAAAATCTATTAGAAGAAAAGGTGCTATACATATGCAATTAAGGCTTTGTCTCTTGAAAATTTTTTCATCACTTCATACTAAGATTTATGTTTGATTGAAACGATGGATTCAAATCTAGTCAGCGTTTTTCTTGCAGAAAATTTTTTAGTTTGACAGTAAACAAAGGTTTTTACTATGCAGTTTCTAGTTGTTCAGTAGAAGGAAAGCAAATCATGAAGTGAAAATACCATTCCAATGAAATGATGCAACTTACACTGGAAGGGTAATTTCCACTTTTTGGAAATTGCTTTAAAAACAATTAACAATTAAATGAAAGGCAATCTTAGTCAAATATTTTAAACTCCCTTTTAACTGAAATACTGTGTTAATGTGACATCCACAAAAATCTAGTATAGGAACCAGAAATTTTTAAAAATAGAGTAAAATAACAAGGTAACTAAGCTCCTTTTAGATCACTTTTGTCTATCACCTTCATTTGGGAAGGTACTTTAACATGTTTTCCTTAAACATATGAAAAAAAAAAAAAAAAGTGATCAACTCCAACCTTCTTCACTTGTTACTGCAAGGCTTGAGAGTATTTTTATTACTATGGTCTTCATTCTTCAGAGTAGTAAAATTAGAAAAATTCAGGCAGAGTTGATCAGGTCAGCTTTGCAGATCTTACATAGAAAACTTCCTGTCAGTATTTGAACTCAAACTTGGAATTCTTTCCAAAATGCAGGGACCTGAGTTTGTCTATTCTATCAGCAGTGCAGCAGCTGTTTCCCTCTTTATTCCTGAACTCCATGAGCATTTCTTCCCTGAAAAATGAGTACATAGAAAGCTATAGAAGTATACTTCAAAAACTAAGTAAACCTCTCAATGCAATGGCTCCACTGCATGGCAAAGGTCCCCAGAATATGGGGTAAGCTGTTCTCCACCTCACTAAAAGTTGTTCAATAAAGGTATACCTGAAGGTTGTTCTTTACATTGGAAATGTGTATAGCACTTTCAACGACAGGTTTTGATGGGTTTCTTACTCAGATAGGACTTGAAATCAGTGAGAATAATCTGAATTTTATCAGTGTTCAGTTAGCCTTTAGTATCATGGCAATAGATTTCCTTGTTTCAGCACTTGTCTACTGGATGATATGGCTGGATATCCTGTATATGATAAATTATGCATGCCAGAATCAATTTACATACTTTTACTCATCACGGCAATATTTTTTAGAAAGCTTGGTTTTTTTCAGATTAATCATCCATTATTCTGTTTAGAAGTTAGTGGCTAGGAAACAGATGTTATCAAAATGTAGATGACTTTGCATGAGGAAATCCTAATTCCCAAGTGACCACAACAGAGATATTTTATTTGTTCAGAAAAATTAATTACCTTTATAATATTCAGTAAATGATTTCATAGATAACAACAACCTTAAAGGGAAAACTTGGCTAAAGTCTTAATTAAAAAACATAAAAAACTACTGTTGCTTTTACTAGAATTATGTAAAGGCTGACTTTTGCAACATTAGAATTGCAAAAATGTAAAGGGGATCCATTGAGCCTGATTAAGACATCTAAGTCAGACATAATATGCCATTTTTTGACACTTAAATGGGCTCTTAGGGATGGATCTTGCTTGTTTTCAAGAGGAGCGCAATGTGGATGTTTATGCCTGAGGCAGTCATCTAGCCTCCTTGTACAGAAGTTGGAGAGTTGTAAGCATTTGAACTAGTCATATGTAGAAATTTATCCTAACTATTTTAAATTTAGATTGCAGGAATTCAGTTGAGTACCAGGAATCCCCCTTACTTTCTATTGACCGTGAAGATCTTTGAGTTTAGCTAAGATGTAAACCTCTACTGTAGTCATCTGAATTTGACATACAGAAATAGGCATTAGACATTTGGTCCTACTAAGGGAAGTGCCTAAATTCTTATAAAATACATGGAAAGAGATTGGGGCTTCTGAAGATTTCCAAAGAGAGATCAAATCTTTATTTTCTGTTGGATGTCTAAGGAACTAATAGCGTGATGGGTCCCAGAGGCACTTCTTTTTATAAATCTACCCAATAGATTTCCCTTTAACAACACTATGCAACACCCTTGAGGCATTGTAAATAAGACATTTGTTCTCTTTAAAAGAATATACCTTATAAATTTGAGATTGGCTCTTAATAGCTTCTTTTCTCTCTGAGCTGCCCTTACAAAAACACTCACATGTGATAATTGTAATACCATTGTAGTTGGTCATACTTATTAATAGTCTTAAAACAAAATTATGTAAGTCTTATTTAAACTTTTATAATTGCTCTGGGAAATAGGGAGAACAGTGTCTGTGCTATTGTTCTAAGACTCTCTTCCCCAGTACACACTGTCATCTCTCTGTGAAATGTGAGTTAGTAATGATCAGAAATGCTAGACACCTTCTGAGAATAGACTTCTAATGAAGGAGAGTTTGCAGATGACACCAAGCTAGGTGCGT
>KL261811.1:11801-24489 GCA_000699545.1 Podiceps cristatus | reverse complement strand
GGTGGATTCCATTGGTCAGAACAGCCTCGCTGGAGAAAGACATGAGGAGACCCTTTTCTGGCTGTCTTCTCACAGAGGAATCACTCAATTCTTCCCAAAGAAGATTAAAATGTTTTGGGATATTTTCTCTAAGACAACATACATAACTATATCTTCTCCATAGAATTTATGCCTTAAACAGAAGCTAGGCTTACATTTCTGGATTTTTAATAATGTAGTAACTATCTGGAGTCTGGAAATCACAGTGTGGAAACACTCCCATTTTTTTCTTTTTTCTTTTTTCTTTTTTCTTTTTTCTTTTTTCTTTTTTCTTTTTTCTTTTTTCTTTTTTCTTTTTTCTTTTTTCTTTTTTCTTTTTTCTTTTTTCTTTTTTCTTTTTTCTTTTTTCTTTTTTCTTTTTTCTTTTTTCTTTTTTCTTTTTTCTTTTTTCTTTTTTCTTTTTTCTTTTTTCTTTTTTCTTTTTTCTTTTTTCTTTTTTCTTTTTTCTTTTTTCTTTTTTCTTTTTTCTTTTTTCTTTTTTCTTTTTTCTTTTTTCTTTTTTCTTTTTTCTTTTTTCTTTTTTCTTTTTTTTTTTCAGAAGTCTTTCTCTTTCCAATTTAACATGCATAATGCTTGTAAGTTGTATTCAGTGAAAATGAAAAGCGCTATGTCTCTGAGACTCATTACTATGTAAATGAACTAACAAGCATGTGCACAGCAAAGAAGAGGCTATAAAAAGTAAAATGGAGTTCAGTTTACCAATATTTTGCAAGTGTTTTAACAGCTTGCACAATTAAGTTTGGAACTATGGTGAAGTGGATTTGTGTGGGTATTTTCATCTGTTTGATTGACAAACTTTTTCCTTTGTTTAGTTCTAATTACTTTTTTGGGTTACTTTCAAGTTGGAAATTTGCATTTACTGGGCATCATGTATCATTGCTATTCTATATTGCATTAAGATATATCCATATGTCCAGTCGCACGGCTGTCAAGGACCGGGGAACGGAGAGGAAGTACATGAGTTTATCAAAATCCAAAATATTGTCCAAGAAATCTAAGTCTGGAGGAAATCACATTTTCCAGCTAACACATTTTGAGGGAAAATTCTTAGAGAGATATGCCCACTATTAGGCTGAGGATGGGACTGAAACAGTTTTGCCTGCTTCCATGGGTGTAATCCTCTAGATTATGGGCTAATATCAAATGTAGCTATGAGAGCATGATCTTGTTTAAATCATAGAATCACAGAATCATAGACTTATAGAATGGTTAGGGTTGGAAGGGACCTTGAAGATCAGCTAGTGCCACCCCCCCTGCCATGGTTGGGCAGGGACACCTTCCACTAGACCAAGCTGCTCAGAGCCCCGTCCAACCTGGCCTGGAACACTTACTTCCAGGGATGCGGCATCCACAGCTTCTCTGGGCAGCTCGTTCCAGTGCCTCACCACCCTCATTGCAAAGAATTTCTTCATAATATCTCATCTAAATCTGCCCTCCTTTAGTTTAAAACCATTCCCCCTTGTCTTTTCACTACACACTGTTTTAAAAAGTCCCTCTCCATCCTTCCTGTAGGCCCCCCCTTCAGGTACTGGAAGGCTGCTAGAAGGTCACCTCGGAGCCTTCTCTTCTCCAGGCTGAACATCCCCAGCTCTCAGCCTGTCCCCATAGCAGAGGTGCTCTGGCCCTCTCATCATCTTCTTGGCCCTCCTCTGGATCCACTCCAACACATTCATGTCCTTTGTATGTTGGGGGCCCAAGATCTGGACGCAGAACTGCAGGTGGGGTCTCACCAGAGCGGAGCAGAGGGGCATGATCGCCTCCCTCGACCTGCTGGCCACGCTTCTTCTGATGCAGCCCAGGATACGGTTGGCTTTCTGGGCTGTGAGCACATATTGGTGGCTGAAGTTAAGGTTCTCATCCACCACTACCCCCAAGTCCTTCTCCTCAGGGCTGCTCTCGAGCCATTCACCTCCCAGCCTGTACCTGTGCTTGGGATTGCCCCGACCTACATGCAGGACCTTGCACTTGGCCTTGTTGAATTTCTTGAGGTTCACACAGGCCCACCTCTCCAGCCTGTCAAGGTCTCTCTGAATGTCACCCCTTCCCTCTAGCGTGTCAACCACACCACACAGTTCATTTAGCACATGTTAAATGAACATTTCATCACCCTGTGGTAAACATACTTAGAATATGAGTATTGGATCAGAGCTCAAGGATTTTAAGCAGTGTAGTAGCTAGAGGGTGATTCCTCATAACCAAATGTAGATGCCTATGTATGACTGAATCATCCAGACTCTTCATTATTGAACAGAAAAAAAAACCCATCTCATCCTAGAGTAGACTTCTAAAGTGGGTTAAACTGTTTCCTAAACTTTCCTATTTTGCTCTTGAAGCAGAGGATGACTATCTTGAATAAAAATATCGATACAGCAGACATCCGAAGTCCAGTGAGATTAATCCTTGCTCATTTCTAGATCCCATGGAGGCTTAGCTATAAGAAATGCTCAGCTGCTCATACTGACACAATACTAGGCATGTGCCAAAGCTGAACTATAGGGAGTCGATGACTTCAAAGTCAAGTAATATTAGGCACCTCTGTGCTCCCATGGGTAACCATGTAAGCAAGCAGGTATTTTTCATTGCAGTCCTTTTAATTCATTCTATGCTTTGCTCAAGACCTCTTCTAGATATAGTTCTAAATCTTTTGTGAAGCTTTTGATTGTTTTGCATACCATCTCATCATTCTTACAAAGAAAGAGCACTTTTCTTGTGGAAAGTAGCACTATTACAGTATCAGGAAAACTAACAAGTTAAATAGATTTAGAATTAGCTGATAGATCTCAAAATGTGTGATCTGGGATCTTTTCAGATGCAAGTGAAAGATGTGTTTGTATATAGAACTCTTAGTGATAATAACTGATTTAAGGATTGACACAATAACAAGTGTGGAAATGAAACAAACATGGCATACAAAATGAAATTTAAAAATTTGATCAAATGAAATATCTAGAAAAAAAATGTTTTTTAAATGAAATCTAAAGTTATATATCTAATCATAAGAAATACAAAACACATCTACTCCATCCCGAAAAACAGAGACTCAGAAAGTGTTCTGATTCATAGTGGGCAGGTAATTCAACAAGAGCTCCCAAAAAGAAGCTGTAACAAAAAGGAATGATATCACCTTGGAGGTGTAAATAGAAACTAGTGAGCAGAGATAGGAACATTTGTCCTTGTAGATGGGTAAGCTTATAGTAAAATGCTTTATATAGTACTGAGGTTTGCATTTTAAAGTGGACACCAGCAGAAATATGGAGAATTAAAGAAAATATTTGACAGCAAGAGATATGAAGAGATCAGTCTGTGTAGTTTATTGAAAAGAATTTTGAGAGTTGATATGATTACACTGTGTGTGTGGGAGAAAGTTGAATACCAAAGGATTGTCTTGTCTAACAGGAGAAAACATTAGAAATTTGCAACAGATCATGCTGGACAAATTGAAACTAAAAATGAGGAGAGTTGATTAACTCCTGGAATAAGCTACCAAAGTGAACGCTGAATTCAGTGTCTCTTGGGGATTTCAGTTTAAGACTATCAGTTTTTGTAGAAGATATGCGTTAGTGAAGTGAAAATTAAAGTGGAGAAATTTAAGTATCTCTGCTATGTATATAAATCAGATTAGATGATCAAAAAGGTTTCTGCTGGGTTTAAACTCAGGGAATTTATGAATCTAATTAAATATACCTGTTGCAAGGGACAGGAATGCTCATTTTCAAGTAACAGTTTTCCATCCTGACAAGTATTTGTGCGACCTACTTGAGTCATTAGGGTTCTGTACTGGTGCAACTTTAGTGAAGATTTACCCTTATTTGACAACCTATGTTCTCTGGCATTTCTATCAGGTCTATATCACTGCAGAGAATTTTAGTGTTTTCTCTGGTGTTTAGAAAAGCCCAGCAGTGGTTACATTTTTAGATTGATTTGCTGTGAATCTACTTTAACATCCTCTAGGTACACTTCTACATTAAAGTACTTCTACACTTCTACAATAAAGCAAAACACCATTTTATCTAGTTCTGTTCCTATATGTTAGTCTATTATTAAATCCACCTCACTTTTATCCCCATATAAAATATTTAGCTGAATATTAGGAATCACTATCACTATGTGTAATGCTGTAAAGTGTTAACTATTCCTACTCCTATCCAGAAAAAAAAAAAAAAAAAAAGAAAACCAAGAAAGAGCAATATACTCCTGAGTGGTACACATCTAGATTTCTTCCCTAATGACAAAATTCCCTTCACATGCTTTGTCTCCCAAATGAGCTAGTCTGTCACAAAAGCTGAGACAAGAAGCAACCTTTAGAATTGTGTAACAGACTGGAGACCCTTGCAAATGGAGAATGACATCTTTTAGAACTCACCAGCCTTTTAAAGGGAACTTCATGGCTTGTGACTGTGGCGTTGTGTTATTAGTGGGAAAAATCTCTTGTCAAAAAAGTTGTTCCTGATACTGAATTCTACAATCTCATCTTTTGGAGACTAATCAAGAGAGTATATAAGGCCTAGGGAAGATTCCACTATTAAGAATGCCCATTGCCCGAAACTTTCCTGGTCAAATTTTACAACTATCAGCTGGAGCCCTTTTATCTGTTTTCATGTTATGGTATCAGATGGGTGGGACACAGTTCATGGGTAGCTAGATATCAGTGCAGCAAATGGAACACTTGCTGTATTCAAAGCAAAGGAGAAGTCCGGGAGACCACAGTGAGCAAGGAAGAAGGCTTATGCATTTTCAGAGCTTGAAATGTCTCCAGTTCTGAAACAAAATGTTGACAAAGACACTTGCTGTGATGAAATTTGGTAGACACTTCTGGTTCAAAAGATGGAGTGAAACTACTGAGTTTGGTTTCTCCAGTTCTGAAACAAAATGCTGACAAGGACACTTGCTGTGATGAAATGTGGTAGACACAATTCAAAAGATGGAGTGAAACTACTGAGTTTGGTGTGATGCATTTGGTGGCTTGTGTGACTGTTTCTTTCCAGCCACAGGCTCAAAGTCCAGGCTTTGGTACGAGTGGTACCTGTGCTGCATTGTTTTGGGGAGAACTTGACTCTTCAGGTATCTGTGTCCCCCTTGGAATAAAAATAAAACATTTCAGTTTGTTGATGGAAAGCTTAGCTCAGATGGCATCACAGGAGGGAACAGAGAATAATGTTTTTCTAGATTTATCTGCTATGCTTGCTGTATGGCTTTTTAATTTGCCCTGAAATAAGGCTGCAGTTCTTATGACAACATATATATAAGTGATTTGATGACCATTATGTTTGTACATGGCAGATAATAGCATAATATCTTTAACAGAAAAAATTATCTCAATTCCAGGGAGAATTGCTTTGAGGAACTGTTAGAGTTACCAGCATAGAATTGTTTAGTTTAGTCATGTATGTCCAATTGCATATATATATAATAAATACATATAAATATGCACATAAAACATTTCAATACCTGTTTTTTATCATTCTTCAATAGAAATTAACATAATTTTAATAATATAGGATACTATATATAAACAGAAGTGTATAAAAAAATGTGTGTATAACATCTGCTGGGTACACTAGTACTTTTAACAGAAAATATCTAAGTCCATTTATATATGACTCTGTTCCTTATGTGAAAAAGTGGCTGGCATATTTTTTATTGAAGCTGTCACTAAATGATGTTTAAAAATTTAGCATGCATAAATATTTTATTGGAGCTCCCGAGGTCTCCTTATCTTCATCCTGAAGAAATATTAGTTACTAAATTGATGAAAAGAATTCCATAAAAGGGCTTATTAAATAAATCCAAAAGTACATATTTTTTCAAGGAAGGCAAATGCCAATACTAATTGCTCTTTACAGTATTTCTCAAACATAGATTGAAGGCAAACAAATTAAACATTTTTCATGCTGATAAGCCTTCAAAGCAATTTACAGTTCATCTTAAAACAAGAAATGCTCAGCTTTTTTAGTTACTCCTTCATGCTTCTTTTTTAGAATCATACCTGACTTGAAACTGCGTAAGCCCCTTACCTGAAATTTAACCTACATACCATCATAGATGCAGGTTTTTTTTTTTTTTTTTTTTTTTTTAGAAATTTACATTTACTTTAATAGATGTAAGGAAATGTTTCTACCTCAGCTCAAATTCTTACCTCTGGAAAAAAGGAAAGCTACATTTACAAGTGTAATACTGAAAAATACCAAAGAAGAGCAGCAATAGAAGCTCTATTCCTTGATACCCAGAATAAATTTAGAAGGTGTATTTAAGGGAAAATAGATTAGGAGATCATATTCTAAAGTAAATATAATCCTAAAATCTGATAAAGTACTTATCTTTAAGATAAGCAGGTTATTTCACATGGTTGTGAAGCAGGTTTTTTTTTTTTTCCCTACATTTTGAAAATCATTTTATAGTAGGATTTTGATACCAAACAGTTCCCTGAAGTCGGTCCCAGTAAATTTTATTGTTGCTCAATAAAATGCATGACACATCAATGGATTTTAGTCCGAGTTCTAAGAAGCATTGTTTAGAAGACACATTTAAAATCTGCATAAGAACTTTAAACTTAACAGTAATACTGTCAGTAGTCTTTATTTGAATAATTATTTAACAGAATTGCTGTGAACATACTTCACAATTTCTATGCTTAATCTGCAGCATCTTTAAATTCAGTCAAAGTGTATAGTCAAAGTCTATTTTTGTGTTTACACAAATGCTGAATTTACCAGTGGTCATTCTGCTGCTACTCACATTAAAGATATGTACATTTTGGTTTGTAATTTGTGATTCCTAAGGCAAAAACTGCTCAATTGAAATATTGACTGCATTATGGTGACATTGTTGTAATTCACTATTAGGATATATTAAGCTTCACTTCCTTTGGTACTATTAGTTTTTTTTTTTTGTTTGTTTTTTTTTTTTTTTTTTGGCAGTTTTGAGCTAAATCAGCTTCCTAAAGGAGCTCACCTCCTAGTCTCAAAAATGTGAATATTGGTAGAGGGGATAGGGAGAAATCAAAAAAGATGAAAGTATTGATGGAGAGCGGTATCACAGCGTACTGGATATAGATGACATTAAACTGAGGTGGAATTACACACTTAATTTCCTGTGTTTGATAGAACTCATCTCTGATTCCAGGTCAACACCCAGCATATGAAGGCAGCCTGCCATTTGCGAAGTGCAGTTTATACATGACAATGACTTTTATGTTAGTTATTCTGCTATACAGTTCTTTTTCCTCATATTAGGAAGATAAAGATTTACAACAGTAGAAGCAGTTTTTAGGCTGGTACATCTATAGCTGAGAAAAATGAGTAGAGGAAGGTATTTGTTTATTTTCCTTTACCTCTCATGAGAATACACATTTTTGAGTAGAAAAGACTCAGCTTCAGTGAAATGCTGAAAGTCCTGGTGAATTAAATACTTCACATCTCATAAATTAGTCCTCTGATGCAAAATAATTACATAATGATTTCTTCCAAAAGAGTGACTTTAATAGTTTGTTGGATATGGAGTTAAGTATAGAAGATAATAATTGTAAGACCTTAATATAACCTGATAAAGAGTAATTAGCAAAGTTCCTCTATACTGTCTGCTTCTTCCTGATTAAAGAAATGACCTATGTATTGATATAACATAATTCTAATCATTTTATTTTGGACAGCTAAAGTAGGTAATATGATTTTAAAGTTTCCTCTATCAGAGTGAATGACTGGTATGTTATCAGTACAACATTGATTTATTTTGTAATGCTAATAATATAAGCAAGTTCGTTCAACAGAATAAAGTGTGTAAGCCCTTGTTTTGCTATTTCATAGTATCATACTGTATCCAAATATAATGTATAATTAGATGAGAGCTTTTCAAGCAGCAAAAAGGGATAGAATTGCTCACTTCAGGATAAATGGATCTTCCCCAGGAATAACTCAATGTTCTGGTCTTACTTTATAATTCCAATTCTAAAAGTACATATTTTTTTAAATATATAGAGAGACAATACTGGCATCATTTAGCTTTCAGGGGAGGAATGCATAAAAGTCCTTTTGTTTATTTTGCTTGACCTTACAACAGATGACCATCTGGATAACTGCTGTGCATGGTGCCAAAAAAGCCGTTAACTACTAAAATAAATAAATAAATGTAATTAAAATGAAAGGCTGCCAAGAGTGTGTAATCACAGGTCTCAGAGTCAAATCTACGGATACAGGTCAAATATTGATTGTCAAGAAGCTTATCTTATGTAAGTGTCTTGTACTAAGAGGGAGAACACCCCCACTGCTTGATGCTCCTCACTCGTTTTACACTCAGTTTTGTCTAATTTTTGCCTGATTGGGGAGGTGGGGTGTGTGTGTTCCTTTTCTGTTACTATTATAGACAGATGATTTAAACAGTAATTCAACTTCTGTTCTCACTTTGCTCATCGAGACAGTTTAATTCTCATGATTTCAGTTGGAATTGCAAGTGCCTGAAACCACTGAAAACCACACTGTAATCCCTCTGAGCCTTGTCGGTTTATCTGAAGGAATACTGCAAGGTAAAATAAATGGGGTAGGTTCAGGGACAAGCTGTAGCTTTACAAAGCTCCAGGACACCCTGGGTAAAGTGCTGTAAAACTGTAAAATGTGTTGAAATGCATTCTGCTTGCTGGCTTTAGAAATTTTATTTGTAGCACCCAGTTCTTCCTGTTCACCCTTTGCTGGGAATGAAAATAACATTTGCTTTCTTCTTTGAACACAGATTTTCTGGCAGTTTCTGGCATTGAGGTGGAAAATGCAGTTTTTTAGTAAAAAACCCTAGTTGTTTTCTGATTTTTAATAGAAAACTCTTTAAAAAGTAGAAATAGATCATGCATGAGACAAAGTGATCTTTATTTTACTTTCACTGATAATCATAGAGTCATAGAGTATCAGGTTGGAAGGGACCTCAGGGATCATCTGATCCAACCTTTCTTGGCAAAAGCACGGTCTAGAAAAGATGGCCCAGCACCCTGTTCAGCTGCATCTTAAAAGTGTCCAGTGATGGAGAATTCACCACTTCCCTGGGGAGATTATTCCAATGGCCTATTGTTCTCATTGTGAAAAATTTTCCTCTTGTGTCCAGTCGGAATCTCCCCGATTGGAGGTTCTGTACCATGGGGATACAATCTCCCTGTGCCACCATCTCATGGAAGGCAGCATACCTCTCGTGACTCCCTGTCAGGCCGGGAGATGGACGCCTTAGTGCCCCTTAACAGAGAGTCACTCACTGCCAGCATTTGCAATTTCTTTTTGCAGTGTCCACTGTGTGCCGCTGGTACAGTTTCTCCTTGCAGACTTTGCTTGTGGGTGTCTACAACTGTTAAAGCTTCATATCTGGTTTTGGTTGTAATGCTGGAGGCTGGGGAATGAAACAGAGCACTTTTCTTTGCCTCTCCTAATCTAAGAGAAAAACCCCAAGATTTAAAAATGTTAAAAATATTTCTAAGACTAAGCATTAGATAGATCTTATCAGTTGTCATAAAAATTGCTGCTCCTACTTCTGCAATGTCAGGCAGCCCACAGGTCAAACTTTGCTTTGTGACAATACAGTGCGGTTTTTGAAAGGTATCTGATTTCACTGAGTGCGACCTGTGAATTTTCTTAGAATCAAGTTCCTTTTTATAAAGTCTTAAGTTGGTCCAAACTGATACCAATTGAGTTAGCCAGTATATCTAGTCACCTCAAGACTCTGGGAATAGCTGAAGATTAGAAAATTCAAGCTTCAGATACACATTTGATCCTAGTAGATCTATTGCTTGTATCACTGATAAAAGAATAAAGGTTTTAAACTGCATTAAACTGGCTTTTAATCTCCCTTACTCAACTGTTACATGTTCACATGATTAACGTAATTTTTACTTTGTGTTCCCATTTTTCTTCATGTGAAAGCTGTTTTGAAAATGAGCAGTGAAATCTGAGCTGTTAGAAACAAACCCGCATATTTCAGCAAATGTATTACTACAGGAGGACTTTGTGAAAATCTTTCTCCCTGAAAAGAAAATTCTGTTGGCTCACATGCTTGCAATCATTCCTGGCATTTCTCCTGACAATACCTCAGATTGTTACTACTGACTCTATATGTTTGATTATTCGGATACCTGTCATGCATAACTGGAGGATGGTTGTAAAAAAAACCAACACAGGATTAATCAAAGTAGGATTATAATTTTCTGCAACACCTGTTCCAACCAGCTGCCTCTGACTGTTACGTCTAATTCTCTGAGTCCTCCCAAATTACAAAATAAAGTTGTTTTGAAAGTTTTACCAGAATAGATGATGAATAACAAAACTGTGAAATCTTTGAAAGATACACACAGGCTACTGCAAAAAATAAGAGGAAAATCTTGATAATGAAAAACAAAACAACCATTTCAGAAGTCTAAAAATCTTATTTGCTCTGAGACACTACAACTGACTGACCCAGGACTCTGTAGAGAGAGGATTATCTTTATAACTGAGTCATGCTACTACCTGCTTTTTTATTCAATGATTTTTAATTTTCTGTTCCTGAAAAAAAAAAAAAGCTTTTAGTATCAAGAGTTAGACTTCAGCATAAATTGTGTCCTCACTGTGGGGAGGACTATTCCTGCAACATCTGTGAAGAATGCCCTTCGGGCTGATTGTTTTTATTCCTGGAGAGATGAGTTCCGTTATTTTTGTATATTTTCCTTCTGGCACTGCAGAATCCCCATAAATATAGGCTCTGTATCGGGAGAGTGGCAACAATGTATCTGGGCAAGAGTAAAGATAAAAAATGGCAGGCAATGGAGAGGATAGGATGTGTAATAGATTCCTCTAAAATCTTTGATTTGTGGGAGAAAATAATCTCATTCTTTTTATGTGTTCCCTGTGTAGTCCCAGATAGAATACTCCCTGCTAATTATTTTTTCCTTTCAGAAATCCCCCGCTTTCACTTTTTGTTTAAGAGATGAAATAAAATACCATAGTAAACATGTAGATTTGCCATGGCATTCTGAAGAAATGGTAAAGTGCTGCAGAAAAATAGCTAGGCAGATTGGCTGTTTGCTTCAGATTCTGGAATGTTCAGGCACTTTAATCCAGTGATTTGAAATCCCAACAAAAGTTCCGGTGTTGTTTCTTGATGCAGAAAAGATCTAGGAGAATCTTCTTGGTCCCTTGTTGAGAAAAATAATCTACAGTTGCCTGAATGTCCTCTGAACAAGCCTGAAAGGAACAGGAAATTTTAAAGGTACAGCGTGATCATTTTCTGAATGTCTCAACACATGTTTTTTTCATCAGAGAGGTTCTGAACTGCTTCCCAGAGAATAATTTGTCTTTAGCAGAGTGCAAATTTCCTAAATGTAAGATTTGTTTAACATAAAAAGCTCTGCTGTCTCGATCTGTCTGCAGTTTGCTTACTGCCCAAATTATTCTTAATGACACTCAGCCCTTCTCCAAACAAGTCTGATGGAGCCCTGTGATACAAGTTGCATGGGCGTTTTACTATAAGTCAAATTTCACTGCTTCAGTTTTTGTTTAAGTTTATTCAAACTGTAGCAAAATGAACACATAAAGCTGTGCAACAAATGATACAAGCTATAGCATATCTGTATGTTGTATGTGCTTAGTATAGCAAATCCTATGGAAATGCAGTTAATGATTTTGCCAGAGATTTGCCGGATAAATTTTATATCTAATTAAAAGTTCCTTTAACTTTTCAGTCCCTATTATAATCATAAATGTGCTAAATCCAAGCAAGCCATCTTCTTCTTTGAACTTTTGCAACCTTTTCAGTCTAATTGCTTGAGATATACTAATAATACAACCAAGGAAGCTCTTCCATTAGTGTAATGAACAAACAAAGGAAACAAGCTCTAAAGGATTCCACTTTACTGACAGAAATAAAAAATCTTCCTTAGTCAGCTCTCATCTTGAAGAATATTTAGAAAAGAGGACTACAAGCTTTGAAGGTCATGAAAAACATTCACAGCAAAAGAATATATTTCAAACTTTATTTATAATGAGTTATAGATTTATAGCTTTTGCTGTTGTAATTTACTGTGATACTTTTGAAACATTTGGAATTATTGTGTTCAAAAAATGTAATAAGTATTTGTCAATGTAGTAGCATTCTGGAACCAATGACAACTGAAAGAAGACTTTTCAGGTGACCAGGATAAAGATTACTGATATTCTGGAAACCTCAGGGCACATCTTCTAGTCTCTGGTACCCACTATGCAGAGAGAACACTATGTGGCCTGACTAAAAGCAGGGATTTTAAAAGTGGAGGCTAGACCTAATCTCAGGTAACTGATGGAGATAGCACAGGACTCTAAGTCATATGACTGCAGTAAATTGGCTGTCATGGACATTTTTCAATAGATCTTGATGATAGATGTTGTCATTTGCCAATAAATACACTTGTAATTTGCCTGGTAGTGTTTTACCAAATATAAAGATAACTGAAATTAGTGAGATATTAATACCATCCTCTGAGACTGGTAATGGAAGAACGATCTCAGGCACTGTATTAAAATTCTGAGCAGTAGTGAGGCACTTCTCATACAGGAGTCACTTAGCCGTAAAGCAAAATTGCAGCAGGGAGGAATGAAAGGAAGGTAAACAGATAGCTAGTACCTGATGCTCTGAGCAAATACAGTGTGTAACCAGGAGCTTGGCTCTGCAG
>KL261810.1:13478-30835 GCA_000699545.1 Podiceps cristatus | reverse complement strand
CATCTTCTGGGAAGAGATTAATATTCACAGCAAGAAAGATGAGGCAATAATTTATTTTATAGCTATTCAAGTTTAAAGACTTTTAAAGATGCATTCTGAGACCAAAAGATTTAATTATAGGAAAGAGGCATGTCTGGAGTCATCTGGAAGCAAATTTTTCATGGAACTATAGAGGTATTTTATAAAACAATCTTAATAAAGGACAATTGAAAAATCTGTATATTGTTCTGCAAAAGCATAAAAACATCCAGATAGTAATAAAATTTAAGATTCATAGAAAATTGAACTTGAAAGGGAACATGAGAGGTTATCCAGTGTATTCATGGAATCACAGATTCATAGAATAGTTTGGGTTGGAAGGGACCTTAAAGATCATCCAGTTCCAAACCCCCTGACATGGGCAGGGACACCTTCCACTGGACCAGGCTGCTCAAAGCCTCATCCAACCTGGCCTTGAACACTTCCAAGAAGGGGTCATCCACACTTCTCTGGGCAACCTGTTCCAGTGTCTCGCCACCCTCGCAGTAAAGAATTTATTCCTAATATCTAATATAAATCTACCCTCTTTCAGTTTAAAGTCGTTAGCCCTCGACCTATCACTGCACTCCCTGATAATCTCTACCCATCTTCCCTGCAGGCCCTCTTTAAGTACTAGGAGCTCAACAACCCCAACTCTGTCTTTCTTCACAGAAGAGATGTTCCAGCCCTCTGAGCATATCTGCAGCCCTCCTTTGGTACCACTCTAACAGGTCCTTGTCTTTCTTATGCTGGGGGCCTCAGATCTGAATGCAGTACTCCAGGCGGAGCCTCACCAGAGCAGACTAGAGGAGGGGAATCACCTCCCTCAACCTGCTGGCCACACTTCTTTTGATGAAGCACAGGATATAGTTGGCTTTCTGGGCTGTAAGCACACATTACCGGCTCATATTTTTTTTTTCATTCACCTATACCCTCAAGTCCTTCTAGGCAGGGCTGCTCTCAATCCACTGATGACACAGTTTGTGTATACATGTTTGGGATTGCCTCGACCCAGGTGCAGGACCTTGCACTTGGCCTTGTTGAACTTAATGAGGTTCCAGCTCTCCTGAGGCCCACCTCTCAAGCCTGTCAAGGTCCCTCTGGATGGCATTCCTTCCCTCCAGCTTGTTGACTGCACCACGCAGCGTGGCTTTGTCCACAAACTTGCTGAGCGTGCACTCAATTCCACTGTCCATGTCCCTGACAAAGATGTTAAATAATACTGGTCCCGGTACAGACCATCACTGGTCTCCACTCAGGTGACAAACCATTGACCACAACCCTTTGAGTACAATCATCCAACCTATTCCTTATCCACCAAGTGGTCCACCCATCAAGTCCGTGTCTCTCCATTTTAGAGATAACGATGTTGTGTGCAACAGTATCAAATGCTTTGCAGAAGTCTGGGTAGATGACGTCAGTTACTCTTTCCTTATCCATCTGTCCCTTATCCAGTTGCTCTGCCCAAGATAAGATCATGCAGCCATTGCATCCTATTCCAACACCCAACTGTCCATATTTTCTTTTTCTCTGAGTTTAAATTCCCCTTGAAGCCGTCTAAAGCCATTATTTGTTGTCCACACAAATGCAAATAAGAATATCTTTCTTTCTACTTTGCAGATACGTTTTACGTACTGGGAGACTATTATCACATCTTGTCTCAGTCTTTTCTAAACTGTACAAACCCAGAGACTTTAAACTTTACTCTTAAATCTAAGACTATTTCAAGACTGTTGATCTTTACTGTTGGTTTTCTATTTCCAGCAAGGTCATATCTATTCTGAAAAGCAGTAACCAAAACTGGATTTGTCCTAGGGCTAGATTTGCCACCACAGAGCAGAGCAAAAAGATTATTTCATATATTTATTATACCAGGCTCCTGTTTCTGATTTTGCTGTTTTCAAAACAGTATGGTGTCGCTGACTCTGATTCAGAGAATAAATCACTGAATCTTCCAGATCCTTCACTGAAATAGTGTTCCTTAAACAGTCTCTTTTCATCATGAATTGAAGATCCATACTAAGCTGATGACGCATTTCTAGTAGCAAGATGACCTATCAACAAAGAATCAATGAAAATTGAAATCATCTCATATTGTAATCCTCCTGGATTAAGTGATGGAAAGAAAAATGTGTGCATCTCTAGCACTTTTGGATCCCTTGTGTTCTCAGTATTTAGCTCAATCTGTCTATGTTATTTATAAAACTAGAAAACATCAACAATAGAAGAGATAAGCAAAGTTATGATATTGCATCAAGAATTTGCCATCTTCAGTCTCTCGGAATCTTAAAAGCATTGTTAAATGGAGATAATTTCTAATCAATGAAATGATTTGATGTAAGGGAATTTAAAATCTTTTTTATGGAATATTGACATTTTCCTGTTAAATACTTGCTTGTTTAGGCTACATATTCTTAGATAAGAGATGCAGAACAGTACAATCAAATCTGGCTTTAGCATTTTTCAAATTCAGTAAATTCCCTCTTGAAAGGCTGTTCCTTAAATAGATTTTAGTAACTAATAGAAATTTTATATCTTTAGTCTTTCACCTCCAACCTTTTCTAAACTGTTTGGGTTATCTTCATAAAACAAAGTTCCCCTGCCCTGTATTCCTGTAGCCCTAAGCTATGCAGAGATAAGGTCATCCATCACTAACTTTTGGAAAAATATTTTTTAATTAAATTGACCACACAGTGCTAGGGTTTATTTCATGTATAATTTCTACTGCAAGATATCCATGGGGAGTTATAAGAAAAAAAATGTTACTGGTGTATCCATTATTTATTGTTCACACTCTGTTTATCTTTTCTTTATTCTCACTTATTATAAATAAGAAAACATGGTTAGCCAATTGTTTTGCTTATCTTCAATGTATAGCCCATGCTCATATACTAATAACCTTATCTAGATAAAACAATAGGATTTATGCCCCTAAATAGGCTTTAAGCCAAACATTTCAAGTGTTTAGAAATTTTGGAGGTGAAACTGGACTCACCACTATAAAAGACACCTTTTACTTCATGTAAATCTCACTAGCTCAAGATAATAACTTTCTTCATTGCTCAGCCTGGAAGAGGGAGGAAAGGGAATTAGTTTTATTGTTCACTAAAGAAAGACGGTTTAAAGAAAGATAACTTTTCACTCATACTTACTGTTATTTTTAGACTTAGAAGCACAAAGACCACTCTTTTCACACTGTCCAGATCTCAATACTATAGTTAAACAAGGATAGCTATACAGACAAGGAACTTTTAAATAAGTTAGCTATGTTCCTAACTTGTGAAGTCTCCTGGGTGTTCTTTTTCAACTCTCGGGAACATAATGGATGTGTTAATGATGCTCTCATGTAGCTTGGCTGTATTTCCCTTTATTAAAGTAATATCATCCAATAGAGGCTCAGTTCACACTAAATGCCAAACCCAAACCTCTACAATCAGTTAAAAAATATATTCAGAATGAATGGGATCCAAATCACACAGTTTCTCAAAGCCAATATGCATGTAAAATGAACCCTCTCATTGCTGCAGGGATAAGTCAAACTTAAAATGACATTATAAAGAAAATGCATTTTTTTTCCTATATGGATCGACTATTTTGTGAAATATTCCCTCCTCTCTGAAAAGGGAACAAAATCTGCTGGTTTTGTGCAAAACATGACTGATTTCACCTAGGACAGTACAAGATGGAGCCAAGAAGGGAAACTATATGAGCCTTCAGGTCCAGTACAGCACCATTTAAGTAGTTCCCAACTCACAAAAGAGCAAACTGCAAAGGAAGGATATGAAATGAGACACAATACTTTGAGGATTTAAACCTGTTCAAGTTCAAATCAATGGAAAAACACCTTAAATTTCCTTTTTTATTTTCTATTAGAAGTTGTTTGTGCTACTTATATCTTATGAAACCCTCCTTTGTGTTTAAGTTGGCCGGTAACCAGGCTTTCACTTTGGTGACCCTCCGATTGGAGACTCTGCTCCTGTTTGAGATACAGATTATCTCTGCCTCATTTTAAACAGAACCAGAGGTCTTTCTGTCTTCTTGTGTGTGTTTTAAAGAGTTACCATTGACTTATAGCTACAACTTTCTGGTCTTTGTTTACTTAAAGTGCATAAGAGATGTGGAGTCTATAAAAATTTTGCAGGGGTGGGGGTGGAACAGCCAAAGAAAAATTTGAACATGGAAGCAAGTATATGTATACATGTAACTTTTTCAGGGAAATATAATCTTGCCCAAAACAAAGGTATTCAATGAAGAAAAGAAAATTTTAAAAATCTACAAAACAATTCTAGAGGAGTCAATAAATTAGACATGAATTTGTAATGAAATGAGGTAACAGAAAATCAGTTTAACCTGCTCTGTATAGAGGCTTCTTGTGATCTACGCATTTACACTTTGTCCCTCTCTCTCACTCTGTCTCTGGTAAATAATTTTCAGAATTAAAGGGCTCTTAACTAGAAAACCACCAGAAAATTGGACAGAATTGAAGAAATTTTTAAAAGGTGATGGAAGGATAGAGTTGTTCAACATATGAAAACAAAATCAAGTAGCAAAATCTATGTAGTATGACTAAAAAAGAACAAGAAAATAAAAAAGATACAATTAGGTTATCTAAGTGTAAATTACTAAGATGCAAAAAGAATAATGATTGTATTCAAAGAGAATCATTTAGTCTGTGAGGTATAAGTAAGAATAATTAGAAATCGGGATGAATAACTGGGGGCAATGTTCTTGACAAGAAGCTGTCCAAAAGTGTGAAATAGCCTCCCAAAGGCAACACTGGCATCCTATCACCTGAACTTCTAAATTTGTCCTGGTTAAAGCAATTGAAATGAAGAGAACAACCTTGCAGTATCAACAAAACTGTAACTACTCAGGACAGGGTTGAGATATCAACTTTTTACCCTGTCTCAGTAGTCTCACTAGCACAGGAAGACTGTCAGAAGGCTAGGAAAGCCATATCCAGGGTAGCAGTAGAAGGCGCACATGGAAGAGATGATATTATTTTTGAAATCACTAACAGTGAATTGACTATTCAAATGACAATCCAATGCTTAGTATGAAATAATAAACAAGTGATCTTGGTTTTACATTAGTTTTCATAGTTAGTTGCCCTCCATTTAATGAAAAAAAAAACCCAACATATATATAAAATATATAGTGATCATAGTGATCAGATCATAGGTGCTACAGTACTCCAGAACAGAATGAATAAATTACGGCACTACAAGCAAATTTCATCTAAATTACATAAAGTATCAAAGTGGTTTAGGTAGAGCTACTTCATTCATCTGTTTGTATCTCCATATGCTCACAAGTTAATGGAGGACTTATATGCACCATATCCTTCGGTTTAGTTCATCTTCCAAATAGCTTTAATTGTGAGGGTATAAGCCCTTGAAAGCATTTTGAAAAGTTATTCTATTCCAATCTACTTTATTCCATTGCATTTTAAGTACAAGTGATTTTCATGATTGGTCTTATTGCGTGGGTTAGGTTAATCAAGACTATGACATTAGTGATTAGTCAAGCATTATTACCACTAGGTATTCCTGTCCTTATCTAATTGGCTTTAACTGATGAATGACAAGTCTACTCAAATAGCTTTTGTATTTTACTGCTATGATTCTCATCCAACTCTGCTGTCTTTCCAAGTGTCATTGACTATTAACAATGGTCTCTACACAGAAAACTGTAAAGGGCAGCTAGTGATTCACTTTAAAATATTTTCTTTTCCTTTACCAAGGAAAGATGTAATCATCCAAATAATTGTATTTATATTGCCTCTAAATCTGCTATTTATGAAATAATTTTATGCTAAGGGACTTTCATTTGGATTTCATCCATTTTAAAGGAGGCAAAAGCTGAATTAATTCATAGATCTGGCTATAGTTCAGTAGTAAAAGAAGCCAAAAGAGTCCAGTTACAGAGTACTCATCCAAGTCACTGGAGAAAGCAACTGAAGGCAGAAAGAAAAAAGTCTAGCTCTTTCCAACATTTGATACAATTCCATTTTTGAGAATTGGAAGCAAAAGCTAGGCTGCAGTGATACATATTTTTATACTGTATAAATACAATTGTTCTGCAGTAAAATTCTGTGGAGAATAATTTGGCTTGTTCATAAATACGATACCATGTTGTAAAGCTGCACTTAACAGTCTCACATGACTTTACACCACACCAGGTGCTTTCATCAGTAGTTAAAAGGACATTTTTACATATTAGATAATGGCACAGGCTCCAATATGGATGAAGAACAATTTCAACTAGATAGTAAATCCAAACAATCATACCCATTAAAAAAAAATTAAAAAATAAAAAAATAAATAAAATCCCTCTATACATTCATGGTACAACCTGTCTCAGAGACCTTTCTGACAAATAATTGAAAGAAATTGGAATACAAACACACTAACAAATTCCATACAAATGGAGTTTTTAAGGAGCTAATTCATTGACCCTGTACAACAGGCACAAGTAATCTTTTGCTTCTCTCAAAAATTTTCCATTTTTCCAGGTTAGTAATCTTATGATATGCTACAAGCTATCATCCTCCTAAGAACCATGAAGGTCTGAAGAAGGAAATAAAATATTCAAGTAAATGTACTGCCTCTACCAAGAAAAAAGAAGGAAAGGTGGTATCATTTTAACTGCAGGCCTACTAGTGGGATATAATATGTATGCAGAAGAGAAATTAAATAAAAAAATGGAAAAGAAGGAAAATAGAGTAAACTATAACTGTAAAACTAGTGTGATAAATGTACTTTATAAGGCAGAGAAAATTTCATTCTACATGTACAGCTAACAAACAATAGAAAATGTAAGAGTTAATAGAACTTGTGATGCATTTGAAACTAATTAAAGGGAAAAGAATAATGAACTGTATTAAAAGCAAAAACTATTAAAAAGGGAGGACATTACAAGTGGCCTTCTTGAGCTGTCTATTATGCAGTAATCATTCTGGCCCACAACTGGCTAGTTAAATTCACTCATAAGAAAGTTAAGATCCAGTGTGAACATAGGGCAGGACTGCAAAATGAGAAAAATACAGGTTTGGGAAATTAAGTTATAGAAATCCAACAAAATTTAGTAAATACCGACAACCTTTTGTGTTATGAAAAAAGATCTCATCGCCTGGAAAAAAACACAGTAAAGGAAGATCCACTGGATCCACTCAGTATCCAACCACAGGATAGCTGTTCGATTATTAAGGCTCGTTAAGGAAATCAGGGATTGCAGTGCACTAGAAGAACAACTACAAAAACAGTCTAGTTCATTTAGTTCAGAAAAATGAAGGCTGACAATGAACACAAAAAACCAAAGGTGATAGGAAGGATGTTAAATACAGAAGGAGAGAGGTATTACAATAAAGAACAATTTTGTCCATGAGAAAGTGGATAATAAACCATCCTGAAAAAAATTAAAATAAAGACTAGTAGGTTCTTGTCATCAAAATAATTACTTTTTTAGACATCTTCTGATAGGAAAAATGAGTAAAACCAAAAAACAAATTCTGTTATGGTCACCACCAAAACTTTCATCTAAATCATAGCTTCTCAGTCCCTGCCTTGGTAATGTTTACATGTTTACTAGGAAAGGTCAGTGTTAGCATATTAATTCCTCTAATCCTATTGTAACTCCTAGAATGAGATTTCATTGCACCTAACTTTAAACCTCTGTGGTATAAACATTTCCTTCTCAGCTAGTTGTCTAGTTTCATCATCAATGAAGAGAAATATGAAATCCTAGCACAAGATTTATCTGATCAGTTTTGATGTTTGCAAGATGATTTCCCCCTCAAAACTATTATTCCTTTTTCTTGTCTGCAAAGAGTCCAGGCGAGTAGATCAGATGTTGTCTGGAGCATAGAAATGTATATTTGATACACAGCTGGCACTGCAGGGATCTAAGGACAGAAATGGGAGTACTCTGCCTGTCAGTCTTTCTGTCTGTCTCACCAGTCTCAGGACACCACACCAAAATCTGGGAAAGCTGAACAGAGACAGAATTACTTCCTGTACAGAGTCCATTTGCCTTGTTATCAGTTTATCCACTTTTGTGTCTGGAAAAAAGCACATTTTATTGTCATTTTACCCATTAAGATAATGGGTAGAACTTGGAAGTAGACTGCAGCGCTTCTTTGTCGAGGTGAAGAGAAAGCTGTGAACAAGTGACTGAAGGCTGGTTTCCACAAATCTCACAAAATGGTTTTTCTTGCTTCATTTCCAGACCTACTGTCTTTGTCACTAGAACTAAGACTTTATCATGACTTTTATAGCAAACTTTATCACTAACTTTAAGGAAGCTTGAAACCAAACATTTCCATACCAGAAACTGCTCAACTGATTTAATTTAATAGAATTCAGGACAAACACAGCATGTGTTCAACATGCAAGGCACTGTTGGGAAGTAGCACTTGTTCACTACTTAAGTGAGAAAAATATTATTTTAAATGTACACAGTCTCTTTAGCTTTATAGTTCTTATTTCTTGGGACAGTTCTAGGGGATAGAATCCCCATATGGAAAATTCATTTGACCCTAAAGATTTTCCTAGGAAACGTGATCTCCCAAATGTATGTGTGAAGATTCCAAAAAGCACTTTTGCAAATGTGAGCCTAAAAAGTCAAAGTAAAAGAAATTAAAGCAATGTGGTTAAAACTTCCTCTTCAACTAGTTTGAGACAACCTCAGTAGACTGCAAAAGATTCCACAGGCAGTGTTAAAGCAATCAGGGTTAAAGCAAACCCAGAAACTATTTAGTTTGACAATATTTCCTAACCAACTTAATGGGTTTGTGTCTAGTGGATATTGGCTTTGACGTGGAGGCAGAGCACTCGTGTTTGCTGAGCCAGTTTGTCATCCTCCTGTATCGCAGTGGTGAATTTCAATTGGCACTGCACGCTTCAGCACTGCCAAGTCCCGCTTCTCTGGTGGCAGCAGTGGATTTAGGGATAATAAGCTCAAAAAGACTGGAAAGAAGACCAGTGACCATGATGCATTTAAAGCTATTTCAACACAGTGATGCAAAACACTGTCCCACTGGGTGTAGAGAGAGAAGAAGAAATGCTCACCCAACAGAGCTGCATTAAGTTATGCATTAAGCATGCGTAACACACATGCATGCTCCAAGAATCCAACCAAGTCAATTTGCTAAAAGAAAGGGTTACCGTGATTCCTTGGGAACAACTTGGAATCATTTTAGTGCACATACATGCTTTTGGGGGACTTAACTATCTTTCGTTGCATCTTTGTACTACACTAGAGAGCCTTGATCTAGTCAATGACCCTTGGTACAACTGCACTATAAGTGCCAACTAAATCATGATAACCTGTACATTGGACATGTAACATATCAGTTAGTGGCAAAGAAAGAGGGAGTCAAGTCCAAACTCCATCCTTTTGAGTCAATGCTTGAAAAACCATCAGCATACAGCTTCACACACGCCTTGGTTATAAACAAAGGGCCTCCTTTGGTACTTTTCAAATGATGAGTTAATTCAAAGCTTATTTCAGGACAGCGGCAGCTAAGGAAGGAAGTGCAGAAACAGATAAAGAGTGCTGATGGAAGAAAAACGTCCTAAAATGTAATTTGAAGGAAAGGATCTTCTTCCTTCTCTCAACTGCTGGGAAGGAGCTTTGTTTAGAACTAAGTTCATGCAAACTGTGATGGCTTTGCAGAGATTCAGAGATCCCCAAAAGGCAAGCTAGACTGATGGTACAAATCCATAAGGAAAAAAAAAAATAATCTTCTGCATATCCTTTTCTCCTGTTTCATATTACAATTTTCTTGGTTATTTTACATCCTCATTAATGCATACACACGCATGAATGCAATGTTTCAACCATTTGCTAAGTAGACTTGTGTCCTACTCCATCTCACATGCTACACCTATGACAGTTATAGCAGTGCTCCTTCCAGAAGTTCAACAGACAACATGACAAGGAAGTTCATGTTCTTTTCCTAATTCCAAAACAAATAATGAGGGTGGATCTCTTTTAATCAGTGTATGATCTCTTAGGTCTTGCTAATTGCAAAATATTTTGAACACGAAACAGAAAGTACTAAGAGATCCATGATGATTCTCAGTGTAGTCTCTGCACGGGATTTTCTTGGATTATTTTCTTGGATGGAACCTCGTAAATTTTATCTGGGAGGTTCCTGATGTTTTCTGCATTTGTCAAGGACTTCTTTACATGCCATAGCCTAATCAGATCAGTAGGTAAGTCCAGTAACTCCTACCTGTTACTATACATTCTGGCATGCCTGAGGCTATATTGCACAGACTTCATAAATACAATTTGTTCAGGAAACCTCAGAGTTACAACATAATTGCACACCACACACTCTCTCAGAAGCACTGGACTTACTGTACTCATGCTGCCTAGGCATGAACACTAAGTCTAACTCACTGCTGGATCACCAGATTTACTACACATCTGCAGGCCACCTGTGGCGTGCATGTACAATGAGCTAAAAAGAAATAATATAAAGCTTATTTCTTAGCCCTTTAACCCATGGTTGTGATAGTGTTGCCCACAAAGTCTTGCTTGAAAAATGTTTACAACAAGCTAGGAAAGGGGGGAAAGCTATGAGTGATAACACTGTGTGTACACTGGCACATAATAAAAGAACAGTCCTTGACAGGTAGGCATAGCAAACCTGAATGTAAATTTGAAATCTTCCCACTAAAGGGAATGCCTGTATTTAAATATGAAAATGAACGGCCTAAATTTACAAAATATTTTATTACTGTCCCGTGTTTCTGAAAAATCATGCCAATTATTTTGACTTCGCATTTAAACTTATTTCTTAACATTCTTCTTAAGTGAATATCTTTCTTCTTTTTGTTCTTTGTTAAGCATTAAGGCCATGATGCAATTTTGTCCTGTGCATTTTTAAGTAAAACCAATATTTTTTAAAAGTAAAATTTCAGCTTTACTATTGTACTACTTTCAGTTGAGGAAGCCAATCTTTTTAGAAGAGAGCACATCCATATTGCCAAAAAGTAGTCCAGGAGTTCATTAACAGATATGCACAGGTGTAGACCATACAATGGCTAAAATTACATGTTTAAAGGACAACATAAAGTGATTTTTTATTGGACTTTCTGGGGCTCACCCACCTTCTAAAAGTTCAAGTTTAAGGGGCTGAGGAAGCGGTCTAGTCATATTTTTGGGAAGATTACAAAAACAAGCATGACAAAATTCCCAGAAACTGTAACATGTAAAAAGCTAGATTAGACATATTCTGAGATCACTGCAACTGTTTATTTATTTGAAAGTCAAACCACCACTGCATCAACAAGCAGCTGTACATTTTTCAATGTTTAAGAAAATGACAAGTGGAAACAGAAAGTGGGATTAAATGCATTACTTCCCAAGAGGTTTCTATGGCACAGTGAGAAAAATCTCCAAAGTGTGGGCAAAAATCCTAGTTCTTGTGGAATCTGCATTATAACTTCCCAGTTTACATCTATACTGTATCTGCTCTGATAGCTGCCAGGAGGGACCTAAAAAGCATCATTCCCAAAACCCTGCTCCCAAGATCCTCAGGACAGTGAGGAGGGTGCACAGCAAGCTCACTACTCTGGACTTCAGGAGAGCAGACTTTGGCCTCTTCAAGAATCTGATTGGTAGAGTATCATGGGATAAAGCCTTGGAGTGAAGAGGGGCCCAGGAAAGATGGTTAATATTCAAGGATCACCTCCTGCAAGCCCAGGAGCGATGCATCCCAACAAAGAGGAAGTCAGGCAAAAACACCAGGAGGCCTACATGGATGAACAAGATGCTCCTGGACAAACTCAACCACAAAAGGAAGCCCACAGAGGGTGAAAGCAAAGACAGGTAGCCTGGGGGGAATACAGAGAAAGTGTCCGAGCAGCCAGGGATCAGGTTAGGAAAGCTAAAGCCCTCAGAGAATTAGATCTGGCCAGAGACATCAAGGGCATCAAGAAAAGCTTCTATAGCTACGTTGGTGATAAAAGGAAGGCTAGGGAAAATGTGAGTCCTCTCCGGAAGGAAACGGGAGACCTGGCTACCCAGGATATGGAGAAGGCTGAGGTACTCAATGACCTTTTTGCCTCAGTCTTCACCCCTGAGTGCTCTAGCCACATGACCCAAGTCGCAGAAGGCAAGAGCAGGGACTGGGAGAATGAAAAACCAGCCACTGTAGGAGAAGATCAGGTTTGAGACCATCTAAGGAACCTGAAGGTGCACAAGTCCATGGGACCTGATGAGATGCATCTGCAGGTCTTGAGGGAACTGGCAGAGGAAGTTGCTAAGCCACTATCCACTGTATTTGAGAAGTCGTGGCAGTCTGGTGAAGTTCTCACTGACTGGAAAAGGGGAAACATCATCCCCATTTTTAAAAAGGGGAAAAAAGGAGGACTCAGGGAACTACAGACCAGTCCATCTCACCTCTGTGCCCGTCAAGATCATGGAGCAGATACTCCTCAAAACTATGCTAAGGCACATGGAAATTAAGGACATGATTAGAGACAACCAACATGGCTTCACTAAGAGCAAATCATGCCTGACAAATTTGGTGGCCTGCTATGACAGGGTTACAGCACTGGTGGATAAGGGAAGAGCACCTGACATCATCTATCTGGGCTTGTGCAAAGCATTTGACACTGTCCTGCACAACACCTTTGTCTCTAAAGCAGTGAAACATGGATTTGATGGATGGACCACTTCGTAGATAAAGAATTGGCTGGATGGTTGCACTCAAAGAGTTGCAGTCAATGGCTCCATGTCCAAGTGGAGACCAGTGCTGAGTGGCATTCCTCAGGTTGGTATTGGCACCAGCGCTGTTTAACATCATTGTCGGCAACGTAGACAATGGGATTGAGTGCACCCTCAGCAAGTTTGCTGACAACACCAAGCTGAGTGGTGAAGTCAACACACTGGAGGGAAGGGACGACATCCAGAGGGACTTTGACAGACTTGAGAGGTGGGCCTGTGTGAACCTCATGAAGTTCAACAAGGTCAAGTTCAAGGTCCTGCACCTGGGTCAGGGAAATCCCAAGCACAAATACAGGCTGGGCAGAAAATGGATTGAGAGCAGCCCTGAGGAGGAGGACCTGGGGCTGTTGGTTGTTAAGAAGCTCAACATGACCCAGCAATGTGTGCTCACAGCCCAGAAAGCCAACCATGTCCTGGGCTGCATCGAGGTGATTTTCCCCCTCTACTTCACTCTTGTGAGACAGCACTGGAGTCCTGTATTCAGCTCTGGGGCCCCCAACACAAGAAGGACATGGACCTGTTGGAGCAATTCCAGATGAGGACCACAAAGATGATCAGAGGGCTGCAGCAGTTTTCCTATGAAGACAAGCTGAGAGAGTTGGGGTTGTTCAGCCTGGAGAAGAGAAGACTCTGGGGAGACCTCCTAGCAGCCTTCCAGTACCCAAAGGGGTCCTACAAGAAAGCTGGCAAGGGACATTTTACAAGGGCATGTAGTGCTAGGACAAGGGATAATGGCTTTAAACTGAAAGAGGGTAGATTAGATCTAAGGAAGAAATTTTTCACTATGAGGGTGGTGAGGCACTGGCATAGGTTGCCCAGAGAAGTTGTGTATACCCCCTCTCTGGAAGTGTTGAAGGGCAGGTTGGATGGGCCTTTGAGAAACCTGGTCTAGTGGAAGGTGTCCCTGTCCATGACAGTTGGAACTAGATGATCTTTAAGGTGCCTTCCAAACTATGATTCTATGATTTGCCCAGTAGCCAACCTGGTTCAATTTGCTCACACAGTGCCCATTTTCCCTTCCTGAAGACCACAATACAGCCCTTCAAGAAATGGTGCTGGATCGCTTGTCTACCTGGCATCAGTCTTCTACTGCTGTCACACACCAGCACACAGCCATGAAAGAAAACAGCTCACCAGGCATAGAAAGCTAATGCCCATCCAGATGGCAAGTAATCTAGCCTGAGCCAAGTGCAGATGTACTGGAGGCTTTTCCCCTAAGTGAACTAGCTGGACTGCTAAGAGATACCACAATAGATAAGTAGCACGGATACTCTGCAGATTAGGTTTTTTATAAGCCTTGTCCTCAGCCTTAAATATACTACCAAAAACCACTGCAGGCTTAATCTTACTCTATTACACACATCTTTTTAAAATGGTATCTCCATTCAAAGAACATGTGGACACAATTTGCAAATTGCTTTAGAACTAGAAAACCCTGAGAGGCTTATGGTATAGGTGGTATTTTTTTTCCAGTAATTACTATAACTTATTTCAGGCATATCCTGAGACATAATAGCAGTCATGTTAAAATAAAATTGTTTTAGCTCCAAGAAACAAAGACGTATTTTTTGTATGAGAAGTGCAAGACGCTTTGACAATGCTGTTGAAAATTATAAAAAGAGGTCGAGTCCCAAAGCCTCTGCTCAAGCAAAATTTCCACTGGATTACTTTATGTGTTGTGGTACAGTAATTTTATAATAGATATATTGACTTGTTCTCACTTTTCTTGAACATTATATATTTGAATGCATTTTTAATGTTAATTGTATTTTCTAATTTTGGTTTTGACCAATTCCACATCACCTATAAACTATAATTTAGGAATTCCTGATTTGAGAAACCTAAGGAAAACTAGAATTAAACACAATTTCATCAAAAGCTTTTCAATAATGGTATAAATAAGAGCTGAGACTGGTCATTTACCCATCACTGAAATGTGAATGGAACTAAGCCAGAACAGATTTTTCACAATCATATTTTACAAGGCTGTTTTAGAAACCACAATTTAATAAAACAAAACAGAAGAATATTTTCCAATTCAATCTACCTGGACTGTGTTCTGCAGAAGACAGATTATAATTATTCAAATACTTATTTGGCCAGTTTACAGAGTCAACACCCAGTGCCATGAAAAGAGCCGTGCAATTGTTCATCAGAAGCTGTGAGACCTTGGTTTAATACATCTTCCAACACACGGCACCTCCCACGGCAGCACGCTGCTCACTGCAGAGCTGCGGCGGGCTCAAAGGGAAGAGAGTCAGCAGCTGCATGAATCACCCTCCCAGCACTTCCAAAAGGCTGAGGTGGCAGCCCTTTCTTCAAGGGAAAGGAGCAGGCAGCAACATCAAGGACTGGAAAAAAGGGAGATAATAGTTTTCTAGGGAAGAGGACCACCATGCCTCATGGTGATTTGTGTTCACCTTGGTACATTCTGGGTTCTTTTTACAGTAATATCATAAAACAGAAGCTTCAAAACATATCTGGCTATGTTCAGGTTTTCTGCTCACAGTAAAAGACAGAAAATCACAGATGCTTCATTCCCCGTCCTCATAATATTATACGGCATGAGGATCTCAACAGGATACCACATTGAGAGCACATCCAGCTCCCACTGTCAACACTGCAGCTTAACAATAAAAAAATCAATCAAATTAGCTCAGTTTTCCATTTCCCGCGATTCTGTTTATTCCTTTCTTTTATCGTGCTTCCCTACCAGCCCTTCCCAACACTGACCCCTCTGCGCTCCCTCTTCCCCGGCTTCCTTTCCTCCACAGGTGAAGTTGCAACCTCCTTCCCCACCTCTGCACACCACTGGGGGTTTCTCTTGGAATTTTTTCCCTTTGGATTCCACATGCTCATGCACTGCCTCACTGAATTTCAAGAGAGTAATTTTATAGCAGCTTTTATGTTGGTTTTGTGCCAAAAGCTAGAGGAAGGCACAACTACTTCTCCCTCCTCTTCCTTTTCTTTTCTCTGTGTGAATCACTGTCATGGTGCAGGCAGCTATAAAACTGGCTGAAAGACTATCGAGGTTTCCAAATCATTTAATAAATAAGACTTCTTCAACCAATGAAACTTTAAGAGGAACAAAGAATTTGATTTTATAACAGTATTGAATGTTCCCAACAATACAACATTGACTATCCATCTCTCTCGGTTTTTAGAAAGTATAAATGAATATGCTAAATGAATCCAGCAATTAGCTAATTGAATAAATCTTTTTCATGACAAGTGGAGGATATCATACTTCTTTTGCAGAAAACAATTCCATTAACTGCTCACCTATGGTAGTCATCATTTTCACAGCAGTGAATTTTTTACACATTATTCAGAATGTTGTCAGACTAAAAATTCTGATAGCTGAAGTAGAAGGGTATACTTCCATTTTTTAAATTATATCATAAAACTTATTTCTACTCACCAATCAAGCTTTGTTTTAATGATATCCACCTCTTCAGCATAGCATCCTTAGTTTAACACGCATTAAATAATAAGAAATGAGAAAAATATTTTTATCTATTAATTTCATTAGGTTTTTACTAACCCTGCATCTTTTTTGTAATTTTTGTAATGCAAAACAAGTATAACAAACACATTTTTCTCTGTTATTTAGTTTTATTCTTTATTTTTTATTTATGTGTTATTATGTTTTGTTTATTTTTATTTTCTCAGCTATTATCTGTCAGCTTGGTAGCATTATGTTCATCTGAGTCCATTTAAATCATGGAAACAACATGTTTCTTAAGAACTGGTGTGGCAGTTATTGAATACAGTCAAATATAGGGGGTTTATGTTAAATGGTTCTGGTGAGTTCCTCCAAATGTCTGCTACAGATGCATACAGTGTGGAAAAAAAAGGGAAAAAAGGAAGATTTTTGTTTGTTTATTTCTTAGCAAGAACACTGGCAATGCAGGGTGAAAAGGTTTGTATCTCATTGAATCCTGGATTGAAATGGAAACTGTAAATTATAACGCATAAAAATTGTGACCCAATAGCTGCTATAAAGCTTAAAAATCTCTTCCTAGACCACGTCATATTTCTAATATGATTATGAAGTTTATAAAAGCTGTGACATTTATATAGAAAGCAAGAACTTTCACTGAGTTGGAACAGGGATCAAAAATTCATTATGTACCCTCTGATAGACTCAAAATTTTAGTTAGGTAAATTGATGAAAAGTCACTCTTCCTGTGAAGCAGAAACAGCAATTCTTTGCTCTCTGTCAATACAGTGTTGCTTCTAGCATGAGAGAGGTTAGTTAGACTCACAGGCAACAAGAAATATTCACTTTCGAAGGCAAACATTGCCCCCTTGTGCTACAAAGGGGCCAAGACCTGTAACTGTCCAATTCGGAAGTTTCTGGGGCTTATCAACACGGTACTTTTACCTTACTGTGTTGTTAACAAATACTTAGAGTAGTTATTTTTTAGTACTTACTTCCCATTCTTTGAATTTCCCACTCAGAAATTTGAAACCAAAATTTCGTTCTCATAAACATTTATTCCTTTTCCAGATTGAAGATATTCCCTGACTTCAGAGACCAATTGCACAGAAAATGGTTTCTCTCCCTAGATTTTTCTGTGTATCTCCTCTCCACG
>KL261810.1:0-11277 GCA_000699545.1 Podiceps cristatus | reverse complement strand
TGGCCACATTCCTGTGCAACCTGCTCTGGGTGACCCTGCTCTAGCAGGGGTTGGACTGGGTGATCTCTAGAGGTCCCTTCCAGCCCCCACCATGCTGTGATTCTGTGAAGTCAAAGACTACTTTTAAATCACATGAGCATTACCAAGAAACTGTCACGGCCTTTTTACTAGCACAGACTTCTGTCATTGTGAAACTCATGTTGGATTTATATGAGGATGAAATGAAACTCAAACTAAACTGGCTAATCCGTAACAAAACAAAACAAAAAACCAACCAAACAAACAAAAAAAAGCTAATCACCTAATTCTAAATGTGGATTCTAAATTTTGCATGTGTATCTAGTAGATACTGTAAACAGACAGGCTGAACATTTCTTTGCTGGGTCTCAATCACATAGCTTGCTTCGGCATAATTACTATTTTTTAACACGCTGTATCAGAGAGTAACAGAACAGCAATATACTGAAGATGAACATATGCTACTTGAACACAGCACAGAGCACTGGGTTAACAATGCACAAGGTTTTGTAAACTCCGTCCTTGGAATTGGGTGTAGGTCAGAGCATGTTACATTACTTGTAAATAACCATATTGCTGAAGCTACAAAGCACCAAGTAAAATACATCATTTTAAAACAGAAACAGATCAAAATGCTGTGCATGATATAATCAATGAGTTGTAAAGAAGAAATGCTATGCAACAAATGGAAATTGATTCAGTCAATTAAGAAGCAACTGTGATGTGCACACTTAACCCTGTTCTTTCATTGGAGTAACAGAGTGATTATTAAAATAAGATGCTATTATAAGGCATATTGTGTTACGGTATGATCCCTAGGTTTTGCTCTCAGACAACACTAAGTAGTGCATCATATAACCTCAAGAGTTGAGGTGGACAGACCTGCAGCAGTAAGTTGACAATTCAAAAAAGATGAGATAATTGATGCTGGAAGGAAGCTAGGGTAGAGAAACATCCTGAACAGCGCTGCACCACCTGTACGACTGCCGGAGCGAAGTATAGAGCCCAGGCCTCACAGCCAGCAGTTTGGTGTGTCCGAACAGCACCTCCCAAAACAATTTTTTTCTCTCTGACACAAATCTCCCATTCTGGGTGGGACAGGGAGAGGAGGGAGGAAGACTAAAAGAAGCCCCAGCAGAATTCCAGCAGCTCTTTTCCACTTAGGTTCGAGCCCCCCACTTTGGAGCCCTGCTGCTACTCCAGGAAGACTGCAGGGTGCCTGCTGCTCCATTGATGCTGAGACAGGCAAAGTGCCAAAGCGTAATGGGGAATCATTTTTTCCCATTTCCTCTCTAAAATAAAAATAGACACTTTTTCTGGTACCAGCTTTCAACAATCTGACAGCATGTACAAGGTTTGAAAACCTGCAACTACCTCAGTCTTCTCCCTTCTGCAGTGTATGTTAGCATGCTTTATCCTTGCCTATATGCTTGAATCTGAGGAAATCAAATCCTGGATTAATGTTTTTTCTTGCACACCATAACAACAAGAAGCATCAAGCTGGACTAAATATTTGATTTTTTCAATATTTAAACCAGTATTAATGCAGTTAATAAATATGAATATATTAAATGTACTAATAATAGCTATAATTAATAATTATATTCCATCATATTATATATTATAATGATATGATGTAAAAGTTTAATTGTATCAATATTAATATTGCTTCTTGATTAAAGTAGTAAGTTTTTTACATTTTAAGGTTTTTTAAGTTACATGTTTCAAAACTATTCATTCTTCAATGTCATTGTAAATGTTATGGTGCTGTATCCTGACAATGTCTAAATAACCAAGCTAAGTTGCCACATACCATAAAAAAAAGGCCAAAGGCCAAATTAATCTTTTCATTTTGCTATGTGCTAAACTTATAGGAATCGTAGAGAATTGGGCCCAAAAATCCTCGTGGTGTCTATAGGTGCCATACACAGACTTTTTTACCACAAATGCGCTGTATACAAAATGACATTTGTTCTTAATCGGTTTTCCACTGTTAGTTGTAATTGTCCCTGAACACCTTGCATGAATTACAAGCTATAATTATTTTCCCTGCAGCTGATCAAAGACAGCCCAGGGAATGTAGAGCATGTTTCCGGTATCTTATTTGAGTACAGGAATGGCCAAAAGCAATCCCACTGGTGTTATGGCTCCACTCCAAATAACAGGTTTCTAATCACTCCAGCAGCCGTTGGCACCCCAGAGGCTGTTGCCTGGGACCTTGTACACTCACTCTCGTGGCACAGTCGCACTGTGAACAGAGAAAAGGCTCAGTCCTGAGCAGTGGTCAGAGGCCAAGAAGCCACCTTGCTGACACCGGAACAGGGAGATACATGTTACAGCTCCCTGAGGTAACCTTGTCCCCCACAACAAAAAACCTTAGCTGCAAGGAAAACAGCAGAAGAAACTCTCTTGTGTCCTCTACCTTGGCAGCTGTTGATGGTGGAGTTTCATGTACCAGAGGCTCCAACCACGCAAATTACATATTGTGTCTAAGGAGATAAGGATGATTGGGGGGTTTAACAAGGTTCTCTCACATCATTCTCTGTACTTGGTGTGTTCAGGTGTGCTTCCCATACTGCTGTCTACCCAAGGTTCCCCCAGAAGTATCTTCCAATGTCACTTTTTGTCACCAATGCCAACTGACCCACAGGGCTTAAGCAGAGACACTCCTTTCCTCATGGAAGTCTTTGAATACAAAGTAAATGGCTACAGGGATCACCAAGCGCACAATGTCTCCACCTACAAAAAGAAGTCTATCACAAATATGAGACTTGATTCCAGGATCTCCTCAAGCCCCTGCACGGTGGCACTACAGGCACTATGCATGGTTATAAACTGGCTTGAGCTTCAGACCTCACCCTCATGCCCAAGCACAGCCCTGAGGAAATGTTGAACAAGCCTGGCCAAAGCATGTTAACTATTCAAGCAGCTGGGCAGCTTCATAAAGAGGTCCTAGAGGTAGCAGTGGTAAAAAAAACCTAGGACCTACCTCTGACCTGGACCTACAGAATCCAGGCAGCAGATGGTGGACGCTTTGTGTTTTTAACAGCCTAATTTTACCTTACAAAGTTAATAGTAATCAAAACTTTATTTTTTCAACCAATATTAATTAATAATAAAGAAAATAAATGTCATAAAGACAGAGGAAATATATTTCACTTGAAGAAATATATGTAATTCCTTCACTAACATCACAGGAAGTTATTAAGCATTATCAGGGGAAACTAATCGTAGCCTAATGAACCTCCCAGAAACTCTAGTGCCTCTTTTTTTTTTTCTTTTTTTTTTTTTCCCCTTTTCTGCCTTTCTGGCTATAGTGTTCACAATTTAAAATGTCCAAGACACTTTCCAATGTTGGCTTTGCCACTATTAAAGAAGATAAAAAGTCTGTGATAGCACATATAGCTGCGAGAGCCACAATGCAAGAAATAAAACAGTGACTCCTGCCCATACAAGGTAAGTACCACGTTTTTCACCTCCTTTTTCCTCTCTGTGCACCCTGGTTTCAGGGTCTTGCTAGCCTGATGACCTGCATAATCTAGGACAAGAGAACAGTGCTGAAGCCTATGCACTCTACATTAATAACCAAAACATGTCCATTTAAGATAAGAATGACTGAATTCTACATTTGTATTTAAATAACATTAAAGGCATCATTAAGGACATTTAGGCATGAATGAAGGTATAATTTGTTGCAATGTACTATTGTAAGACCCCACTTAACTAATGCTCAATTAAATGTCTCAAGTTGGACTTGAAGTTCCTCATAACAGCCACTGGAGGGAAACTAATATACAGAAAGCAGAAATCCATTGCTATACAATCAGGAAGCTCTGTCACTGCACAGCTTTTAAATATACCTTAAGTGAAATCAGATAGAAATTAGTGACACTGTCAGTCAAAGCAGGGTGAAACTGGGGTATGAAAGCCATCTTTAAGGGTAGAATTATGTATGGTCTTTTAATTATATGTTTATCACATTTATTATCCATTGGGATTTAAATGTTTCTCTGAAGCAACTTATGTGTAATTAGGGTTTTTTGTAATTTTCCTTCTCTTTTCCAAATATAAGGTCCCTTGTATATTCTCAAGAATAATGTTCTGTGCATATTTTCACATCTTCACAGTATCTCTGCTACTAACACATAAAAAAAAATAAATATTATCTAATAGCTACATAAGTTTGTGTTAATGAACTTTATCCATATGCAGACATCTATTCAAGAGAAACTGTAGTATTCAGGGACTCTACGGCACTTTTGTGTCACAGAAGTATTCAATAATAAGCATGAAGATTTAATAAAAATTTTTAATAAAAAAACTACTAAAACTTTCTAGATCTATCATTGTATCACCTGGGTAGAACCTCTTTAAAATAAGAACTGGAAAGGCTTCATCCTGGCCTGCTGTAAAGCAACTACTGGCAACTGTCACTTACAGGATTTCATTTGTGGGAGATCTTCCATAAGGCTGGAAACTTCTCCCTTATGAGAAACTGTAGAAATCTAATGCTAATGCCATCCGAAACTAAGCAATGCAGGGGAATGTGTGCTGTCCTGCGGAGCAACCAGGCATGCGCTGAGGATTATCAAGACAATATGACTAGTTACAGCCTATTTTTAGTAGTACTTTGACTTTAAACATATTCGTATCCTTGAAAGCTGCCTGGTATTTCTATTCAAAGAAACGAATGAAGGCTGAAAGGGAGGGAAAAGCAGAAGACGATGAAAGCAGATGATCCTCTCTGTTTACATTCTGTGAGGAGAGAAAAGCTTGTATTGGTCTAGATTTTGGGTTTGGCATAAAACTGCTTGAAAGGGACGGTCTCTCGGCAGCAATGAGAAATGCAGAAGAGGCCATGCTTCTTGAGGTATTCAAACTTCTCTGCTGTGCCAATACTGAGAAGTGTGAGAAGGCTGCTGAGAATTCAGGTTCCTAATTTACTTCCTTGATAAAGAATCAAGAAATGAAAAAGAATAAGATGAGGGAAAAAAAGGAATGGGAAAGCTTCTTCCCTGATAATGCACAGGCCAATTAAATCAAATTAGTACTGGGAATGTAGAAAACACATGACTAAGAAATTATTATAAAAGTTATAAAAATTGCTCTGGGGTTCCCACCATTGAGTGGATTTCTCAGCAAAAAGAAATAATAATTAATTTTGCTAGCCATAAAAATCCACAAACATTTATCTCATCTTCTGTTACAACTACTCCAATATTTTCATCATAAGACAAACATCATTTCAACATATTTTTATAAATGCTGCTCTTCATATAATATTCCTTTCTGCTCTTCCTCCTTGATTTCTACAATAAGCATTGATTAATTATTTCCTATTTTCTTTGGTTTCCCTAGTGTTAGCTATTTCAGTCCTGTTAAGTGGTTAGTCTTGGAAGGAAATGTTAATCCTGACTTAGTCTAATTTAATATTTGGATTGAACATTCTGATTTTAACAATTCAGTTAACAATTTCGGTTTTCACTGGAAAAAATGCATTGCAGAAAAGAATTATTTCATGAGCCAAATTTTATTGTCTATTCCTGATTATATTGTTGTCCCCTCTTTTTCTTGGCCTTCAAATAGCATATTTGAAACACGATACTCAGATTTCCCTTCCAAACAAGACTTTTCTATGGTTCTGTTATTCAATATATTGTTTAGGTTGATTCTCAGTTGAAATGGCAAGACTAATGTGTTTAGTATTAAAATGAAATTTTTTTGTATGATGATTTCCATGTATGCATCAGCTCATCTCAGTTTTCTGTTCTCTTGCTTTACTTTAGTTTTTGCATTAAAGTACTAAACTAAAAATATCTTCTAAAAGAAAATAATTTTTTCCAATTATTCAGAAGGTTCCAGAACTCCCTATAGCTAGCTGAGGTTTCTTTTACAGCTCTGCTGACTGTCACATCAAGAGCAGAGAGTCCCCAAAACAAAGAGCTTAGTCTGGAGAAGTTGTTTGTGTGAAGCTGAAGACTGCGTCATGATGAATATTTATACAGAAATGAATTGAGGTTGCACAGATAAAGCACGCTTCCCTGACTTAAAAGAAATGTGGTACGCGATAGATACATATATTATTCACACGCAAAATAGGATCAGAGTCTTTTAATAGAAGTGCTCCTGAAGCCAAGTCCTCTCCCTCTGCCCAGATCAGGTCTGTAACAAGTAGGACCATTCCTGGTAGAAGAAAGCTGCAATAGCTTTCTGCTTCGTGTTTCAGATTGTGCAAGTTACAGTTTTTAAAGTGTTACAATTTGGCCAGATTTGATCAGATTTTCTCAGAGCAAAAACCATATCCGTAGCACAAAAAAGTAATACAAATCTTACTCAGACATTGCTCAATTTACTTTTTTTAAAATAAATCTTTACAAAGATATTTAAAAGGGATCCCTGGGACCCCCCTAAGTTTATTATTCAAATTCCTTTAGAGGTAGCAACAAACTAAAGGCTACAGAGAAATCAACAGTTATGCCTCTGACAATAGCACATTATGTTATCTGCTAAGCATACAAAAACTCCAATTTGCTTTGCTTTGCTTCTACCCCTCCCTGTTTTATACAGCACCACAGAAAATTAACTTATCCCACAATTTGCATTTTAAATCTCTTTCTAACTGTTTTCTTCCTTCATTTGCTCAGAACCTAGTTTTCAAGCAAGCTGACCTACTTTATCTTATTTTGGTACTTGCAGTAAATTCCCTTAAGCTTGTCTACTCTGATATTGCTTAAAATGTCTTCCATCTACTGGTAATCACTTCTCTTAAAGCAAAAAGATCTATTACAACTGGTGCAAGAACGGTAAACTATTAGTCATTCTGAAAGACAAGAAGATATTTTTATATCGCAACAGTATGTTTCTCACTAAAATCTTCATGAAAATGGCTGAGGTATTTTGGAACTTAAAAACATTCAGGTTGAAACAGACTTCAGCAGGTGAAATTTAGCCCAAATCCCATTTTGTACAGTTTTAAGCAAAGAAAAACAGAATCTAATAATGGGACATACAAGGCAAATTTAATACAAGTGGCACTAATGGCTCCACTTTTAATAAACCTAAATCCTCTATTATTTTCTCATCAGCAAGAAACTAAAACCCTGCTTTAAAAGTTGCTAAAGTGTTTACAGTATTTATATGAAAGACAGTCTCCAAAAGAAGTGGTAAATTGTTTTACTGCTATCATGCTCAGATATAACAAGGAGCAAAAAAATACCATGGTGATGAGTGAGAGTTGATTTGATAAAATTAGATTTGGATAACTGTTGCTCTATGACTATTACATTTGTGGCTGAATTCTCACTATAAGCCTTATTTTGGTTCTGCTTTAAAAACCTTCAAGCAACCAGTAAAAGTGGCATATAAAATGTGTGGTGAAGGTTGGAGTTACTCTGTGAAAACAGAGACATTCTATTTATTGTGTCACTGTGTGTTACAGGAACTAGAAGGGCTCTCTGTAGTCCAAAATAATTTGCCAATCTATTTTTTATTTACTGATCTATCAGTGAAACAAAACAGCAGCTTTCAAGAATGACCTTAAAAATACTGTATGGGATTCATATAGTTGAAATTTCCATGGGTCTAGTGAGCATTAGGTGACTGCATTTATTTAGCAGTTAAAATTGGTTCCCAAAATTACTAGTATTTAAAATACTGATATCAAGTTAATCTGTGAAGCTAATTTTACCTCCTGGAGATCATAGTTCTGGAAATGATGTGGGGAAGGAGAGGCTATAGGATGGAGAAGATATAAATCCTGTGGTCTCCTGTAAAGAGCTTGGAAAGGAAAGGCAGCCAGTGCACTCACAGAAAATACAATACAAAAACTACCATATTCATACCTTTGCATAGTTTTTCAGGCCACAAGGAAGGAAACTATGCTGCCGGTTTAGAGTATCTCTCAGATAGAGAAGACTAAGGGAAAAGATACGGTTTTCTTCTGGTCTTCTGTTTTTGGACCTCCTGAGATTTGCAGGAGGTCATAAGACTCACATAATGTCCATACATTTCACAGAGAACATTTGTTGGTGTAGCTGTGATTACTGGTAGGCTTTCTATCAGTAACATAGATTCCAGCAACAACGATACAGTTGGGCAGTACAGGTACATTATGTATACAGTTTAGTGCTTATTATAAACCTTAAGAATAAAAATAATAGTATCCATCCCACAAAAAGCAAGTAGGTGTTGACAAGTGTCTATCAAAGAAGGTAAGAGATGTTCATCATCTGATGGAAGCTGGGTACATCCTAGACCCTTTATCCATGAGGAAAATTAACCTCAACATGAGTTTTGTCTAAGCAAATGCAAATACCTAGTGTTTGTCACAGCACACGTTTCTCTGCTGCTTTTGTTTGTTTGTTTGTTTGATTGTTTGTTTCTATATCATAGCTTTCCTCCTTAACAAATCCCAAAATCTTGCTACATTTTCACTAATCATCACTGGGGTCCTGAAAAATCTTGAGAAAAAACATCAAAATCCTTTATCAAGATTATTCCCATGCAGGCTCAGAATTTATAGTTTCTGGATTCATAGCACTATTCTGACCAAGATCTGGAAAATATGGCAAAACTGTAGTCAGAATATCGATAAACTCATTCACTGATATAGGGAGTAATCAGAGCAACAAAAAGATGAACAAATGTCCAGCCCCAGAAAAGCTTCTCCTTGCATTTAAAATTCTTGCCTTATCGAACTTCTTACAGATATCCATTTAACTGGGGTCCCTTGAATTCCCACGCAGTTGCATTTTCAAGGCAACTGCAGTTACTACATTTGTTTGAGTTTGATCACAAACACGCATCTCTTGGTTAAAACTTGGAACACTGTATAAATCTCAAAAAGCTACATAGTATAGAAAAGTATTGTTATAAAACCAGAAAAAGAATATAAATTATTTTCATATGAAGCGTTCAAGAAATGCATAAATTTCACTCCTTTTTAAGAAACGGTAAAGATGTTTCTTCATAGGAATAAGATTTATAGATTTACTTACTAGAATCGTGTTACTCCTTGAAGTAAGTAGAGCCATCTTGTGGACATACCCAGCTGTTGCATATGACTGGAAACCACCTCAAACTATTTATTTCTTAGGTGGAACTATACATTGAAAGCAAGAAGAAAAAAAAAACAGTTCGAAGTGTTTTACTTCAAGTTCAGATCTAACTACACATATACATACATATATTTATACGCATTAGTTATCCCCACAATTCAAAAAAGACATGGACAGACTGGAGAGGGTCTAAAAGAGGGCCACAAAGATGATCAAAGGGCTGGAGAACATGCCCCATGAGGAGGTTGAAGGATTTACGTCTCTTCTCCCTGGAGAAGACTCAGGAAGGACCCTCTCTTCTCCAGGGACTCATCACAGTATTCCTGTACTTAAAGGGCAGCTACAAAGATGATGGAGGCTGTCTCTTCACAAGGACCCACATGGAGAAGACAAGGGACCGTGAGTACAAGTTGCACCAGGAGAGGTTTCATCTCGATACAAGACAGACATTTTTTTACAGTGAGAGCAATCATTCACTAGAACAACCTCCCCAGGAGTGTGGTAGAGTCCCCATTGCTGGAGGTTTTCAAGATGGGATTGGACAAGGTGCTAGATAATCTCATCTAGGCTACCTTTCCCATGAAAGGCTGGACAAGATGATCTGAGGGATCCCTTTCCCATAGAATAGTCCTGAGCTGTTCTATGAATCTGTGATTCTAATTTCAGTTAACATAATGAGAATCATAGGTAATTAGTACTACTGAAAACCTAAACCGGTCATTAAGCTCTGATTTGGATGACTAACCTTAGAAAATGTTGAATATTATTTGAGGAAAGATTCTTCCAAGAGTATTCAGATCAGAAAACTGCATCATATTGACCTTCTCACTTTAAATTGTTGAAAATCCTACTCCATGGTAATCCAGAAGTAGTGAAGATTACTATTCCTCTGGGGAAAGCAAGCAGACAGGTTGCTTATTGTTCTTTATTAGAAGTCATAAGGAAAAAAGTAAGAGTACTTCTCCCACAAGACCCAATTTGCTCTTGTAGGTCACTGAAGGATCTTTCAGTGGACCAAACATACCTACTTCGGCATTTTATAAGGTTGAGTGTCTATATCAGTGTTTGGCTGAGTGGCTTGTTTTTCAAGGATGCTGCTTATCCATAGTTATTATTTCACTGGCTGCTATTTCAAAATTATTTATAAAGCATGTCATTTTACAGTGCATATTCTGCCAGGTCTTCTCTGTAACCCTGACTGTTACTCACCTTCCCTGTTACTCACTGAGCAAACACTGTACATGCCCAGAAACACTTTATTAGGAGACAGTTTACCTAATCTGAATTAATTTTGCCAGATTACGGCATTTCTTTTACTACTTGGAAAGCAGATCACGATTCTGCAAATGCTGTTACATGCATCAAGCTCTAAGAATCACCTTCAGAAAACTAAGTATGCACACTGACATTTGTGTCCCAAATATTAACACCCTAACTTTCACCATTATTTTGGTGTGTCTTTTTCATGTGCTCATTGTATTGTTGGATGAGTAGTAACTTCTCCTATGTGATCCAATTACACTGAAAAGTGTACAGCCACTAATCCCAGGATCCCGGCTATTCCATCCAGATTGAATTTTTAGATTTTACTTATCCAAATTCCTGATCTATTTTCTGCTGAAAGCTGAAATTTTTCACTCACAACCTAAGAGATGGTATATCCTTATGGTCCATAAACACTTTCAGTCCAGACATAGCGGTACTGCAAAAGTGAAACATCCTCTGCTGTGATGTAACCATTTACAGAATAGAATAGAATTAGAATAGAATAAAACTAGAATAGAATAGAAAGTTTCATTTGGAAGGGAGAGATGTGAGGATCTAAGTTACGCTGAGGTATATACATCAATCATAGTATTGAACATGATCTTTGTTTTAAGATGCAGAGGCACGCTGTTTCATACAGTAGTCACGTGCCCCCCCCCAAAGACTTATGATTTTATGAAATATTATAGTAGAAAATCCACTGAGATTACGAAGAGCATGGAGACGGACAAAGCTGAAGGCGAGCCCCTTTGAGACACATTCCGAGAAACCTGAATTTGTCCAGGACTTCTCTGAGGAGGGCTGCCACTGCCTTTGAACAGCCTGACTTCCAGCACCCGCCTTCCCTCCGCGGCCCACAGCAGCGCGCTGCCAGAGTACTACTGCTGCCAACGCTGCCTGAGCGAGCGAGCAAACCCAAACAGCGCCTATTATTTTC
>KL261809.1:65935-87255 GCA_000699545.1 Podiceps cristatus | reverse complement strand
TCTGATTCTCCTCCTCATCCCACTGGGGAGGTGAGGAGTGAGCGAGCATAGCATTGGTTTACGGCTGGGATTAATCCTTGACACATGGTAAATATTACTAACAGTAAATACTGAATGTTGAAGTTGTAGATTTTATCATTGGTGGTGATACTTTTTTGTATCACTGTGTTTTGCTACACTGGTTGGAGCAAAGACTTATGTGATCTGAAATGAATGGTGCACCTGAAGATAGGAAACAACAGCAACAATACAATCTCATAAAAGCCATCACGTTTCAGAGAGTCCGTTCCTTTCATGAGCTTTATAATTTCCACACAACATTTTTGTGTACTCAGGAGGAAGAAAATAGCAATCAGAATGTTCTCTGTCATTAAGAATAGACAGGAGGCTCCCTAGGGGAAAAAAACAAAACAAAACAAAACCAAAACCAAAACCAACACAAAAAAGCCCCCCATGACTCCAGATTTTCACCAGGGGACATTTTTCTCCACATTGTTAGAGCACATTGTTGCTAGTCCCATAGGGGAGAATTAGCTCATCTACCATCCGTTGTCTTGTCTATGCTGCTCATTTAGACTTCTTGTCTAAATAATGGAGAAAGGTAAATGGAAGAATTCTTTTCCTTCAGTGACTCTCCCCAGCAACAGCAGAGAAGTGACCTAGCCAAGTGGCTTAGTCTACGTATCTAATTTTGGGGAGAAAAAGTAAAAGATGATGATTGTTATTCCTAACAATTTAAAGAAACCTATCTGGAACCTTATACCTGAAATTCTTTTGTCTCCACACTTGGAAATGTGATGTTCCATGTCTCCTATACACAGCTGGGTTGTTTCATTTTCTCTGAATTATGACACATTTTACTTACAGCCCATGGTTTTGCTGTACAAATGAGAAAAATACAAGTGAACGCAGTCTAAAGGAGTTCAGGAAAACTGCAATTTGGTTCACTTGCAACTAGAAGCCTTCAATGGTCAAAACTAGCAAGATATTTTGTGGGAAAGGTGCTTACTATAACGTTAACACCTAAGAATATAACCCCATGTTTAGGCAAATGAGCTGTTCTGATATCAGTAGAACTAGTAAATCTTTGTTTCTGTGGGATACTTACTCTGGAAACCTCTGCACCCTCCACCACAGGAGTAGCCCCGTGGAGACCAGGAGTCCAGGCGTTTTGGAGCACTGTACTGAGCGACATGCATGGGCACCAATCAGCCAATTCATGCATGCTGGTGGACTCGGGTTATCACCCAGCAGTGTGGGTGACAATGGCGTTCTGCTTGTCTTTCCCTTAGTGGGAAGGGACATCTCTTCATTTTCTTTCCTACCCACTGGGGATTTTCACATGATATTTATGAGTTTAGTTGCCTGTAAGATTTCTCTGCCTTTTCCAAACATGCTTGAGAATGGTGTGACCTTGCATTTCACACTGATGGTTGACCATGGCTTCAAAATAAATTAAACTGTGATCACAAGTATGGTGTAGTGCCAATACTAAGAACTGAAAATAGTCCAGAGTTAACATAGACAGTAAAGCTATGAAGCACTGTGGTATTAGGAAAGGTTTCTCTCTTTCTTATGAACTGTTCGGGACAGTGAAACTGCAGATGCTCCTCAAAGCTGGGTAAACCACTCGGTGGCAGAAATACTGTCTTGAGCCATGAATTGGTGCGGGTCTGCTCTCTGCCTAACCAAATCTGTCCTCTACTGTCACATATTAACATTATGCCTAAACACACTAGGCATGTTTGCCCTAATAATTACTCTCTGGCATCCATTCAATCAGTATTGATGGAAATGAACATATGTGGGTTTATTTTTGGTTAAATGAAAAATTAAAAACATTCCAGGAAATCATATATTTCCCCTGACAGAAAAGCAAATGCAACAACTCTCTGTTCTTCCTCCCCATTTTTTTTTTATGAAATAAATGCCTGGGAAACCAGAGAATGCCATATCAACTTAACAATTTATTGATGCACATGAAAATTATGAGAGCTCCTTTCAGCTCTGATCCATACTGGAATACCAGAAATGTCCATATAAATATATGTAAAACTATTTCTATTTATTGAAGACTGTAATAGTAGTTTTAAAATACATATCCTTATTTTCCTGTATCACTAGATTTTTTCCAGCAGAATGGTGCATTGATTTGTCCTTTGGCTTTCTTTTAACTTTCTTTCCAACTCTGTTTTATAAAGGAAAAATCTTGACTTTTGTTTTTGCCAGTGTACATTAGCAATTTGGTGGCTGATGGCATTTTCAGAGACACGATTAGAAACTTCATTATCACCAGCACTTACCATACCTTTGTCTGTCATAGCTTGAAAACACATAAAACCCAGGTTATGTTTTACAGAAGAACTCTGGAACTGTTGGCAGCTCTACCATAGCACATCAGGTGTCTGCAGCTGGCCATCATGGATAAGCAGTTTTCTTTATTAACTTGTCTGAACATGAAAAAGTATTACAAAATACCACAAAATTAGCTTTGTGAAACACAGGGTACTCTCTGCTGATGTTTCATTTAATTCCAAATAATTTTAAATCACTGGTTTTGCCAGAATAATACTGCTCTCTAGAAATTAATTCCATAATGATAGGCTTTTAAAACTAGAAACCTATTTTAGTATTTGAAGAGATTCTTTCCCTTTCCACAATATAAAGTTTATTTTAAGAAAAATACATTCCGTTTCCAGCTCTTGTTCTAGCTCACATTGACCTGGTTTCAACTGGACAGTTAATTTTCTTCCTAGGAGTTGGTATAGTGCTGTGGTTTGGATTTAGTATGAGAATAATGTTGATAACACATGAATGGATGTTTGAGTTATTGCTAAGTAGTGTTTATACTAGAAGTCAAGGACTTTTCAGCTTCCCCTGCTGTGCCAGTGAGAAGGTGCACAAGAAGCTGGGAGGGGGCACAGCCAGGACAGCTGACCCAGACTGGAGTATCCAAAGGGATATTCCATACCATATGACGTCATGCTCAGTATATAAACTGGGGGGAGCCAGCTGGGCTGGCACGATTGCTGTTTGGGGACTGGCTGGTCATCGGTCAGCGGGTTGTGAGTAATTGCATTGTGCATCACTTGTTTTGTATATTCTTTTATTATAAATATTATTCTCTCTTCCTTTTTTATCCTAATAAACTGTCTTTATCTCAACCCATGAGTTTTGCTTTTTATTTTTTTTTTTTCCATTCTCCTCCCCATACCACTGTGAGGAGGGAGAGTGAGCGAGCAGCTGTGTGGTGCTTAGTTGCCATTGGGTTAAACCACAACACTCATTTTAAGGAAGAACTTCTTTTATCAAACTTCCTTTGAAGACTCAATAAGATACAGCCAAGATATTGGATCATGCCACTGACTTCATGCAGTTACATATCATAAAAACATATTCAGATTACAAAGTAATCAAAGTGTAGAGACAACTTGATTGTCTAAGAAGACCTTTGAAAAACAGAAAATAAGAGCTGTCAATGAACCAGGTGGTTGGCATGTCTGTGGGCTCCAGCGAGATGTCCATCTTCTGGAATACTGTAGGCAGAGAGCCTTCCTCAATACCCCATCCCTTTTGCTCCAGGACCTTGTATGAGCCAGGTCTGTGAGACACCCCTCCAGAAAGAGAAATCACAGAAAGTTTTGCTTAAATTTTGCAGAATTTGTTTGTTTCCTGGCAGTGTTACAGAAAACAATGCACAAAATAGGTTGCTTCCTTCACAGGATTAGTTTTTGACAAGGTAAGGCATTGAAAGTAGTAGATGACTGTGAAAATAAAGCCCAGTGTGTGACCTGTTATATGGTTTTCAAAACCTATAAGAACACATCAGGTTCTAAAAGCTGATTATACACTGTCTACAAGACTGAACTTAAGTGAAATGCTGCGTTGCAACTTTTAAGTCCTCGGTTGATCCACCATTACTAGGGATTTTTGTTGAAAAAAGCCAAACTGATCACTGTGGGGTAGCAGTGATCTAGTTGATTTTATACAAAACAGTTATGATTAAGGGTTTTCAACTTAGTCCTTGTAAATTATTAATGCTTTTTAAAAATATTTTTTTTTTGGTTTTCTACTAATATAATAACTTCACAGTCCTTTCACAAATAATAGTCTACTAGTCTGACATAATAAATAAATTAATTTACTAAACAAGGATTCAGGACAGTTGATTATCTGCCTCTTTCCACTCTCAAGCACCTGGTGTTCTCACCTCTCTAAAATATCCTACCCAACTGAGAAGGCAGTTTCAAAAATAAATAAATAAATAAATAAAAGACAGAAGGAAAGAAAGGGGCTAATTTCCCAAGATGCATTTAATGAAGAGTAAAATCCCGGCCCCATAAAAATTGACGGTAAAGTAACAGAACTCCACTGCCTTCAGTAGATTTTTTAATAAGAGTTTAGCAAACCATTGATTCTGCCCAGTTATTATTGAAGACATCTGGGAGCCAAATCAGGCCCCAAATATCATCTTCCTCCTTGCATTGCCCTCTTAATATGACTATTTAATGGAAAGAAAAAATTATTTTTTTCCTTACCTTTTCTCAGTCTACTTAATGATTCTGAGTGAGTATATCATTAATGATTCTGAGTATGTGCTGTAGAAAAATGGCCTTGTCACTTTTCTGTCCTTTCTTGCAAGAAAAATTCATTTTTTATAAAAAATTACCTTTGAATGAGCATTTTCCCAATATTTTAGAATATTTATTCTAGATACTTTCCAAAATGTTTTTAGTTCTAAACCACAAAAATCTATTCACCATTGTTAAAAACATTAAACAACTTTGCCTAGCTACCAGCTGCTACTCAGCACAGCTGTCAATATGGCCAACAGCCTTATTCAAGACCATTAAAATAAAAAAGCACCTATTTTCTGCTACAAGCTACCACCTTTCACCCAAGATGATGCACAAAATGGACGTGGAGTACCATTTACAGGATTAATATTATCCAGTGTTTACAGCTAATGGATTTGTGTTACTGCTTCATTTTACAAGGCCTCTTTTCGTCTTTTAATTTATCCTCAGGTCTGCTGTTTTATTTTTGTTCCATCATCCTCATAAAAGCCATTCTCTTTCCATTAGCAAACCTGTTAAATAACTCTTCATATGCTCTTTGATCTGTCCAGCAGCCGTTTGCATTCTTTGCAGTGAGTCTTTCAATTACACTCAAGAATTTTAAAATACGAGTTTGCTGAGAGCTACTTCACACGCTGTGGTACATTTAATTAACATAGGATGGAAGAAAGGTTTGCAACCATGTTGCTGCTCTTTGCTGCCATAACAGCTCCTGGTTTCCTTCTCTTTTATGCAAATCAGGTCACAGGCATTTATGTCAGTGAAAATATTGTAAAACTTTTTTATGTAATAGTGGACCAAATGCATTTCTCAAAACATGCAAGAAAATAAATCTGTTTTATTTTTGCATTTGGTGTTTTATCTGAAAAAATATCTCTCCGGATACTGGTTCTTGAAAGTACTTTCTGAGTGAGTTTATGTTTGCTTGATTTCACAAGTCATATTTTTTTAATTTATTACTTTCTTTTAGTATTATTCTGACTAGAAAATGTGGAATGTAACTCTTTTCTTTAAGGTATATTTAGTTTGTACCCACTGTATGACCACAGTGTTGCTTATTTATATCCAACAACAGTTCAGGAAAGAATCCTTAAGCATCAACTTGTACATTAAAATATATAAGTATTGCCCTAGCACTCAAGTGACCCCTGCGTTGTGAGACATACTAGTTAAAAAAAAAAAAAAAAAAAAAAAACAAAAAAAAAAAAACAACAAAAAAACCAAACCCAAAACTTTCTGTTCTGTCACTCATCTCAGATGTCAAAACACCTTCTCCATGGTAGTCTGCAAAGAGGTCGCGCTAGGACTCTATCCTGCTGATATATTTAGTGACAAAGAAATGAATGCATAGAAGAATACCTAATGGTTCTCCTTCATGCCTTCATGTCAGAATAGAAGAACATTCAGTGGGATTGTATTGTCTTTCTCAAAACCTAAGATTCTTCTTTCTAGTAAGGGCAAAAAGCTAATTTTTAGTGAGCATCTGGCATCCTAATTTCAGGTACCCTTAGGTATTTCAAGATGCTGAACAATTTTTTAAAGCTCTTCCTTTAACTGAAAAGAGTTCCTAATATCCACCGGATTTCTAGAACAGCTGGAAATCACTCCTCTGACCAGCAAATTGTTGGTCTCCACTAGTTGTGTCACGATTCTTTGTTTATCTGCAAAATACTGGCATATATTGCATTTTGTTCTCAGAGAGAACGGTATCCTGCCATGCTGTTTATCTGCAAGCAGTCTTAGAGGCAGCAGAAGAAAGAGGAAAGGAAGTTGTAAGGATGTGGATTCATGATTAGGAATATATGATCAGGGACTACAATGTACGGAGGAAGTCTCAACTCACTGTGGAAGGGGAAGAAGGGAAGTTGAACCACACGTGGGACTGTGGTAGAGCATTTAGGACTGCAATACACTGACATTAGAGAGCAAAGCACTGGCAGGTACGGCCTTCAGGCTGCTATTAAGTTTGATTTCCACACTGGTCCTTTCAGACCATTTATCTATAACACTGTAAGTTTTAAGATGCTTTGCTGAGAAGTAGCATGATATTATTCCATTTTCATGGTCTTCTTTTCCAAAAAACCTTCCCTTATTTTGTGATACTGAATTTAAATACACTGTATGCTAATATTTTATGATGAGTCTATTTCCTATGCAGTCTACTACATATTTTGTGTATGTCTGCTGCTCTGCTTTCTTATGTAGGAATGTAAAAGAAAAAACTGTTAAAGGCCACATTCTACTGTGTGGGTTATTCTCTCTTTTGGCAGATCCAAGCATTTCTTCTCTTCAAAGGAGCTCGATGACCTTGAGGTCTCTTCCAACCTAGAAATCCTGTGATCCGAGCTCTGCTCTGAGTGTGTTTAATAGTAAAAGCAAGTTCAGGGCAGAGAGTGACCAGTGACATTCAGGTCAAAAAATACCTCAACCCAATACCTATCTCAACACCAGCTATAGCTGCTGGTAAACGAACTTCTATATTAAAATGGTCCCATTACCATGGTCCTTGATTATATGTCCTTGACGGCAATAACTTTCTAGGTCCATGCACTTCACTGCATCTAAAAGAAGCTTCACTTTGCTACTGCAAACCAGAAATCATGTCAGTCACATTTGGCAAACCACTGAATTGTTAAGAAATGTTGACAGTAACATACATGACTTTAACCACCCCAGCTACAACTCAACAGAGCTCTCTGTAATATCAGCAGTGCAGGCCACCAAGATGGAACAATGTGACAGCTGACTAATAAGCATTTTGAACATTCTAGTGACCTCCTCTGCCTCAGGGATGATTGTTTTTCTGAGATAAAGGTGTAAAAAATTGCTTATGAGTTGAGTGGACTGCAACCTCTCTGTAATTTAATTTTGCCATTAGCTCAATTTACCAAAGGTGTTGCAGTACTGTGAGCTGATTCATGTGGAAGTTGCTGATACAAAACATACTTTTTTTTCTTTTCTTTTTTTTTTTTTTTTTTTTCAGAATGTATTTGCTGCCAAATAAATAAATCCCAGAATCAGCTCAAGAACAGAAGTGTGTGGAATTGCTCTGTTATCTTGCAGTCTTTTGCTGTGGTTTCCTCTGTTCTGAAAGCAGAGCAAAATCAATCTCTCCATCTATCTTGTCTTTTCAATACCTTCAAACCCCCTAAGACTCTCTGAAAGGCCTACGTATTCTGGGTACATTCACATTGAAGTGTTTAGAGTGTCATTTTGGTTTCTTCTTTCCACAAAATCCGTGTGTGCTATCAGTAGTCTTGATCCATTTCCTCTAAGGTCCATAGGAGCTGTGTCAAAACCTTACTTTGAAGGGTGTGAATGAAATTCTGAAATTCTAGCTGTAGGATTTCCCATTTCTTCTGTTGTTCTAAAGAAGTTCTGTCCTTGGTATTTGTGGAGATTTTAGGATCTCCCTATGGTGGTGTAGTTTTTATCTGCTGTGAAATCGATGGAGTAGAGTAAGAAAAAATCCTTCATGTTTCTTCTATAGCCCTTGATTTTCTTATGGATTATTTCAAGATACAGTTTGATAGTTTCTTTGTTTGTTTGTTTTACCTGAATTACTTACTTCTAGCATTTAGTATAAATGTGTTGTCCTTGAATAGCACGGTACTGTTTATGCCACAGAAACACAGAGAGATTAGGTGTATTTACAATAAATAGACAAGAATAGAATGAAAACCTGCTGTGATCATTTAAAAATCATCCCATTATACATGTTAACTTAATTCCGATCGATAGTAAAAACTGTACTACTCTGTCCTCTTAGCGTGAGGTAGAGGAGGTTTTAGTTGCTTACAAAATAACACAGTCCTTTTTCACTCCCAACCATCTTTCAAACGTTTTTGGATTCGCTTCAAGAATGAGATTGCTGTCCCAATCCTGCTTGCTGTATGCTTTCTGAAGTTAGTTTGGCCTTACTGACTGCTGGATTAAGCAGCTGATCAAAATGTTTGCTGATGTCTGTCCTAGGAAGATTTCCAAAATTCATTGATGATTCAGGTTAAATACTACACTGACAGCTGTTTATGGTGTCCATCTCTGGGATTACTAAATCTTTTAATGGTTGTGTTTCCCATACTGGAACATCCATGAAAATATCCTATATCTTTCTCTAGAAACCACTCTAGCTCATCTGGAAAGAATAAGAGGAGGCATTCATATTCAGATTTCTGTACAAGACTCATACTTGTCAGTTTATTACAACTCCCAGTTTTCTCACTAGAAGAAACATGCTTATCTTTACAGTGATTTCATGAGCTCAGTGTGATGCTCTCAGTTTTGTAGACACATAATTGAAAAGTTAAATAAAAAGACAAAAGATGGGCTTGGAATGCATTTTTGCTTTGTTCAGAAGTGAAAATATGGCAAGTCCCTATTATACATAGAACAACTGAAAAAGAGATTTACATTTCTATGCATGTTGGAAATAAAAAAACCCAAATGACTAGTTATTTGAATGAGAGAGAATTGTACAAGTCAGAGAACATGATGCGCATTTACTTGTAGTCTTAGTCACACTGTGCAACTGAAAACCCCTTTCAAGGCTGCACTCTAAAGAAGGCAAGCTCAGGACTGAGACTCCCAAGTCCGTATCAGCAGCATGTGGGATGAAACGAGCAGAGTTCTGATGCTATGCAAGAATTAGAGTGAGTCAGTGCTGGCCATGGTAGAGAAGATGAAGTCTCCTACTTTTACAGAGCTGTACTACTTTTCCCAAGTAGGTTGCTCCTTGTGTTTTGACGTTCCGCTGCAGTTTTTTAGAAAAACAGTGAAGTGTAGCTATCTAATATGCTTAGTCAAGCAAGAAGACTTCATTCTGTGAGTGATGGGTTTAGAGATCCAGTGACTGGGAAGCTGTAGATAAAACAGGTAAAGAAACTGCAGATGGGTGGTGCTGAGTGAAGAACTCGGGCATGGATTCAGGAGAGAGTTTCTTTCAGGGACATCTGGAGGCTTCCATTCAATAGTTGGAAATAAGTAATTATATAAAAGTGGCAGCAAAAGGAAAGAAGAAATATCCAGCCAGATGCTGTGACATATTGATTTATAAGTCACTTTAGTGGACTGAAGGTACAGTTTCATTATATAGCTCATCATATAACAACCAGCATCCAGAACAGGCAACTTCATCTCTGTGCTCCATTGACTTCAGAGAATCATAGAAAGGTTTGGGTTGGAAGGTACCTTAAAGACCATCCAGTTCCCACCCCCCTGCCATGGGCAGGGACACTTCCCACTAGACCAGGCTGCTCAAGGCTCCATCCAACCTGGCCTTGAACACTTCCAGGGAGGGGGCAGCCGCAGCTTCTCTGGGCAGCCTGTGCCAGGGCCTCACCACCCTTATTGTGAAGAATTTCTTCCTAATAGCTAATCTAAATCTACCCTCTTCCAGTTTAAAGCCATTCCCCCTCATCCTGTCACTACATGCCCTTCTAAAAAGCCCCTCCCCAGCTTTCCTGTAGGCCCCTTCAGTTCCTGGAAGGCTGCTAGAAGGTCTCCCCAGAGCCTTCTCTTCTCCAGGATGAACAAGCCTAATTCTCAGCCTGTCCTCATAGGAGAGACGCTCCAGCCCTCGGATCATCTTCGTGACCATCCTCTGGACTCGTTCCAACAGATGCATGTCCTTCTTGTGTTGGAGATTCCAGAAGTGGACACAGTACTCCAGGTGGGGTCTCACAAGAGAGAATCAGAAGGGGAGATTCACCTCCCTCAACCTGCTGGCCATGCAGCTTTGGATGCAGCCCAGGATACAGTTGGTCTTCTGGGCTGTGAGCACACATTGCTGGCTCATGTCCAGCTTCTCATCATCCAGTACCCCCAAGTCCTTCTCGGCAGGGCTGCTCTCAATCACATCATCCCCCAACCTGTATTGAAACGGTGGATTGTCCCATCCCAGGTGTAGGACCTTACACTTGGCCTTGTTGAACCTCATGATGTTCACCTGGGCCTACTTCTCCAGCTTCTCCAGGTCCCTCTGGATGGCCTCTTATCCCTCAGGTGTGTCCACCACACCACTCAGCTTGGTGTCATCTGCAAACTTGCTGAGGGTGCACTCAATCTTGCTGTCTATATCACTGATGAACACATGAAACAGCACTGGTCCCAGTACAGACCCTTGAGGGACATGACTCTTCACCAGCCTCCATCTGGACATTGAGCCATTGACCATCAGTCTCTGAATGTGACCATGCAACCAGTTCTTCATCCACTGAATAGTCCACCCATCAAATCAATATCTTTCCAATCTGTAGAGAAGGATATTGTGGGGGACCGTGTCAAAAGCCTTACAGAGTCCAGATAGATGACATCTGTAGCTCTTCCCTTGTCCACTGATCTAGTCACTCCATTGTAGAAGGCCATGAGGTTGGTCAGGCAGGACTTGCCCTTGGTGAAGCCGTGCCGGCTGTCTCCAATCGCCTCTTAGCATTCCTTGCGAAGTTCAGCTCCAGCTGCACCTTGGCCTTCCTGGCCCCATCCCTTCACAACTGGGCAGTGTCCTTGCACTCCTCCCAAGTTACCTGTCCCTGCTTCCACTGGTTGTGCAGCTCCCTCTTGTTCTTTAGTTTAATGAGCAGGTCTCGACTCAGCCATGCTGGTCTCTTCCCTTCCCTGCCTGATTTCCTACATCTGGGCACTGAGAGCTCTTGTACCTTAGGGAAAGCATCCTTAAAGATCCTTCAGCTCTGTTCTGCACCCATTTCCCTGAGGACCATTTCCCAGGGGGTCTTACTGACTAACTCCTTGAAGAGCTGGAATTTTGCTTTCCTAAAATTTAGGGTCCTGACTATACTCCTTGCCTCTCTCATATGCCTCAGGACTGTGAACTCCACCAATGCATGATCACTGCAGCCCCGGCTGCCTCTGATCTTGATGTCACCAATAAGCTCATTTGCATTGGTGACCATCAAGTCCAGTATGTCATCGCATCTGCTGGGGCTGTCTATTACTTGGGTTAAGAAGTTGTCCTCCATGCACTCCAGGAGTCTCCTGGATTGCCTGCAGCTCGCCGTGCTGCTTTCACAGCAGATGTTGGGGTGGTTGAGGTCCCCCATCAGGATGAGAGCCTGTGAGCATGAAGTCTCCTGGAGCTGGGGGAAGAACGCTTGGTCAATAGGCTCCCCTTGATCAGGCTTCCTGATCAACACTTCCTTTGTATTAACTCTTGTATTCATTCATCCCCATAAAAAAGTGGTTGAGGGATACCAGCAGAAAAGTAACCTTAGAGATTACTTTTCTCTTGCTTTAGTTTCTTGAAATAGCTCATCCTGGGATCAGAAAAGCACCAGTGATGGCATAAATGAGGATGAAGGAATCTACAGCAAGTTGCTGGCAGTAGTAGTGAGTCACATCACTTGTTTAAGCAGCAGTGAGATACTATTTCTGCTCAACTGTATTGCCAAAACTACATCTTAATTTTCTGTATTTTTAGTGTAATCCCCAGTATCCAGTATCATCCCTTGAATCAAGAGTTATTAATATATTTAGAACAGGAAATACTGTTTGTTGGGGTTTTTTGCCTTTTTTTTTTTTTTTTTTTTTTTTTTTCTCTTTGGTTCCTGGTGTCATAAAAGATAGTTAAACTACATGGTAATAATCTGTGATAATACTTAAAAATATTTAACATTGCCAGATTCCTATGAAATCCAGGCTATTCATTTACCACTATTCAGCTCACTACAGGATACAGGAAAAAGTAAAGGGAAGATGATAATATTCAAAGTAAGAAATGGTTTCTACGAACTTGGGCAATTCTATATACAACTTATACTTTCCTCTAGCATTTTTATAGAGCTTTTTTCCTCTCCACATTTGAAAGAACTGTTGCTCTAATCTTGTTCTTGTTTTTCACAGCAGGCCTACACAATCCCTCCTGCTGTCTGCAAAGAGTTACCAAATTGGACCTATTACATTGTTCCTGTATGCAGAATGACATGCAATCAGTAAAAACTCCTTTTGTTTATACTGTTAATAACAGATGTTGCTCTGCTACATCACACATGCTGTTTAATATTATCAAAACAATTATTCATTTATTCATATTTCTGCAGTGTGTGCAAGCTGGCATTACAGATCTTGCAGACATGGCCTTCATGAATGCATAAACAGAAGTGCATGTCATATATAATAAATCACCCCCCATTCCCATCACCATTTTTAACCTTGTATCTAAAAATTTGATGATAACTATATTGCTTACACATCGACACAGGGGTGACAGACAAAACTCTGGACATGTGGAAAAGCTACTGACATAGTGGAGGGCCCCTTCCTACAGGGAGCTGCTGTACATGCATGAAATGACGCAAGTTTGCTTTGTCAGGGTCCATGGACAAGCAGTCCGGTGTTAGTTCATGCTTCTTCCCTCTACCCCCTCAATCCTCCTCCAAAAGAAAACATAAGGAAGAAAAACAGTTCAAGAGTTGGTTTGATTTCTTTTGATTGAATTAACAAGGGTTCATTTTAATTGAATTAACTAGCAGGATAACAGCATGACTGAATTTTAAAGTATAATTAAAGGGTTCATCTTCTACTTAATGACAATGGGATAGAAAATTACCTCAGAACAGACGCTACATAAGTTGTCTGTTTTCTCATTATCGATGTGCATTTTCAGGTAACATGGCCAATAAACCTTCTTCTATAAATGACACAAGATTTGGAACAAAACTTATCAGTTTAGACCAAATCTGCTTATGCTCTTGTAACTTTAAAATATTTCCATTGTTTATGACACGTCATTATTTATGCTGGTTAGGATGTAGCAACTCTTGGGGTTTTGTTTTGTTTTTTAAATAAAATAACTAAATTATTAAGATATTTTCTTCAAATGAAAACAGTCTTTTTTTTTTTTTTTTCACAGATGAATGTAACCTTCCTGAAGCAGTGTGTTTATGTTCCTGATAGTAAGTCTGTGCTCTAAAGAAGCATGATATTTTCTTCATTTATTTCACAGAAATCATATTTTGATACTAATGAGGTAAAGCAATATTTTCCATTCCCTCCTCCTTCAGCATCACCTTCATTGGAAAAAAAATAAGATAAATTTAGCCTTACAGGCTTATAGTAGTTAAACAAACTTAAGGAAAAAAAATTATCCATGAAGAAAACGGTTTGAAGTGAGTGGAATTTGCCCCCTCAGGCCTGAAGGTAATAGCTTTTCCTAGAAACATATTCAGAAAATAATTATCAGGTACCTGATACAATCTTGTAAACTAGCAAGCCAACAGTCAGTAGGTTTATCATTAACCTTCATAGCTGGATGACCTAGTGCAAGGAGGATAGACGGGAGGGCTGAATGATTTCTGTCTTCCTGTTCCTTCCTTTGGAGTTTGGCTTGCAGAATCTGGGTTCTCAGTTGAGTATTTTATTGAAAATAATGGCTTGATTACAGGTCGGGTTTCAGTCATTTTCTTTTTGGCTTTCCTTATGAAACTTTTTTCTTCACTGAGTTGCTGTTCACTCCTGTTGGGAATGGTCAGTAGAAACATGGGAGCTTTCACACTAAATTAGGCCTGCGGCTGCTGTAGATGTGTGTCTTTCCTCTGATGGTGACAAGCCTTAAGGTCTGTATTTGTTTTCTGAAAGATAGGTGTCTAGAGTCATCTGAGACACCATATTATATCCAAGACATCCTTATGAGGCCAATATGACATAATACATCCTGGAGTATTCCAAATTGCACTAGATGTGTATATATGCTGAGACCTGGGTGACTGAATCAAAACTCAGATATCACAGAAAAAGAAAACCTGAAATGTGAGAGCGAATAGTTCCCAGTGCTATTATTATGCAATACATCACCTGTTCATCCAAACGCTTTCAAGTCTTCTGAGTTTCAAGCATCAAAGACATATTCTGGAAATAACTTCCACAATGTAATCGCAAGCTGGGTAGAAATGATGTTTATTGCTTTTGAAACATTTACTTTTTGTGTGTTGAAGGCCTATTTCCTGTAAATTCTACTTGCTCAAATCATTCTTATTATTTCATGCACTTTTATCATGTTCCCCTTTAATCATTTAACATAATAATCTTTTAGTCAGTCTTTGAAGTAGAGATTTTTTTTTTGCCATACCAATAACTTGTTCTTATCTGCCTTCACTCAACCTGTCTATTTTTGCATTATATTTTCTCTGATAAGAAACCAGTCTAAAGCAAGAAGCATTAGGGGTTATATCAGTGACAATATAAAAGATGTTTTCTGCTTTAGTTACCATCTCATTGTTTATTCACCTCAAGAACTTACTTGCTTCCTTTCAGCACAGCTGTACTTGGAGCAGAAGTTCATGGCGAACAGTCTGTAACGTTTCCCTTCTCCCTTTTCCATGAGACATCCGAGCAGTCTGTATTTTAACAGTATGTATCACTAGCATAGAATACTGATTATCCCATTGTTAAAGACAAGTTCATACCTATAACATTATTTGCATAGCTACATTTTCTTCAAGTGTCTCTCCAGTTACCAATAGGGACATTTTCTGACAGTGTGGTGACCGTTTTCCCAACTTGATTCAGTCCTGTTGAAGTTCTGCATAGCTGTCTCTAGATTTAACAAAATGTGATGGTGGTTTTGGTTATTTACACATTTTTTTAAATCTCATTATTCACTTTGCGGTTTGTAGATCTTTAAAAATGTCTTAAAGAGTGATCCTCATAAAGAACCTGTAGAAACATATCTGTGAACCTTTTACCATGATAAAAACTTACTGTGATTTCACTGTTGCTATCGTTTAGTTGTTTTTTGGTGCATGAATGTAGTACTAAATTCTTGCAAGTTCAGGTCATTTCACACAGCCATACATAAAGCTTTTATTATGTACCAAGAGATATCAGGTAGTTCAGATATGAAGTACTGGGCAGTCTTTGAAAAATATTGTTGCAAAACGTATTTACAGAAAATAAAGTGCCTAAACTACCCCTTACCAAAGCACTCAGGAAATGGTCTGTGTTTATACAGATGGTGTTTTGGTAAGAAAACCAAGCAGGTATCTATGGATGCATACATTTACATTCATAGAATCATAGAATCACAGAATGTTTTGGGTTGGAAGGGACCCCCAGAGCCCATCTAGTCCAACAGGGACACCATTACCCAGATCAGGTTGCTCAGAGCCCCGTCCAACCTGGTCTTGAATGTTTCCAGGGATGGGGCCTCCACTGCCTCTCTGGGCAACCCATTCCAGTGTTTCACCACCCTCATCATAAAGAATTTCCTCCTTATATCCAGCCTAAACCTACCCTGTTTCAGTTTAAAACCATTCCCCCTTGTCCTAGCGCTGTTGTCCCTACTGAAAAGATTTTCCCCATCTTTCCTATAGGCCCCCTTTAAGTACTGAAAGGTCTCCCCACAGCCTATGTACATTGTAGTGCATGTTATTACATTTAAAATATAAATGATTTATAGCTAGCACTGACTTCAAAACTGCTTAAGCCTCAACTAGCTGCCTTGAGTCTTAGACTTCTTGCATATCTGCCATTATCTAAGCCAAATAATTCAGTGGTAGCACTGACTGAAAAAGAGACACATTGCATTGCAAAGCCACTGAGCTGACCAGCAAGCTGCCAACAATTATCTTCATTCAAGTGAACACTGCAAAATTTACTGATGGCTTCACTGAATCTTCACCAAGTATCTTCATAAGTCATACATAGGATACATATTTCTAGGTAATGGTGTCCCTGCTCACTGCAGGGGGGCTGGACTAGATGACCGCTAGCGCTCCCTTCCAACCCAAAACATTCTATGATTCTATGATTTTTTCAGCATACACTAGAATTAAGCTGTGCTTCACCTGTCACCTGTAATAAAGACCTTATTGACTATGTTGGGTGCAGCTTGTCTCATCATAACTGAGAAAATATATCTGCTTGATTGAAGGTCAAGGGACTGAGCTCTTCCAAAGAGTATGAAAGACCTTCCACCTAGAAGTGCCACTGATGCATGTGAATTTGCTAACAGATGTGTGAAATAAAAGGTAGATGTATTTTAGCTCTACCGTCTTCAGGACATTTAGTTAAGATTCTGATATTTTATTTCTTTTCAAAGAATATTGTATGGGAAATTTGGGAAATTTGTAATACTGTTCCCAATCTCAGCATTCAGTCTACCCCTGATCTAAGCCTGAATCATATTTAAGGGCTTGGCTTTTGGGTGCTAAACATCTTCCTATTGATGCAGAACATCCTTAGTGCTTTCTTTTTCCATAATGAGAATGGAAAGAACTTGAAATCCGTTAAGGTTAGCCCTTATAACCTTAAGGTTATCCCCTCCTGTGTTTTTCCGCTACGTCAAATGTAGTTCTTTGACTACATTTAAACTCTACAACATTTCTGTGTAACAAGTCTTTTTACATTGAAATAGCATATGTCAAACATTTATTGACAATGATGTATTACTTAGCAAAAAAAAAAAATCGTTGTGATGTGTGAGATGAGATCAGAGATCAAGCTAGTATTTCAAGCAGCAATAAGCTATAGAAGTCCACAGACATATAAATTTAAAGTAAAGAAATGCCTGGTTACATAAAGGTCTTCAAATGATAGGGCTGCTTCAGGACACAGGTTAAATAGAACACATATGCCCACAAAAGATAACACAGATGAGGAGGTTATCAGATTTCCATCTCTGAAAAATGGCTATAATAATAGTGATTCTGTTCTACATACCCCAGAGATCTGCATGCACAATAGTCTTTAAAGGTGGGAAAGTATTATTGTAGTCATACTGCAGTTAGGGAAATCAAGTCATAACGAGGTTAAATAAATGTTGCTCAGGGTTAAGCATGAAGTCAGCACAGAGCTTTAAGCAAAATAAACTCCATGGATTGTTCAGAAAGTTTAAGCACACCAAGTGCTGAACCCTTGCCAGGTCTGTACCCATTGCTGGCGGCCAGCTGTCCCCAGACCTCAGGTGTGAGGAGTTCACACGGCGGCTGGAGAGAGTGGGGATCGAGGTGTTCGCAGGGAAGCAGCATGCTTGGCCCTTGCAATGCTCTGGAGTTTATGAACATGCTCAGACCCTTCCAAGCACTGGAAGCTTTGGTGCTCATGGATCCAAGCTCTGCATATCCATTTGTGGTGTGCTGCCTGCATGGACACCATCCGCTCTTGAGAACCAGTGTAACACAAGAGCTACCAGGCAGGCACACTGCTGGCAGTCATCCTGTCCTAGGGCAGGATAGAATGGGAGCACTTGTTTTTACTGAGGGAGTAAACTTGTTGCATTGAAATCTATGTCAAACAATGATCTAATGCAAACCTTCTGACCTTCTGAAGGGTTGTCCCACTTTCTCCTGACTTTAGCCAGAAGTTCAAGATACTTTTGAGATAAAAATATCTTTTATCTTTTACTTCAAGATAAAAATATTTGAATTTGCCCCATTAGGCTTGTGTTGCTGTATTTTCTGTCTCTTCCAGAAGATTTAATTCCATTAATACCCCACTGTCAACAAACTGTAAAGCTTCTCCAGCCGATAAAATGAACACTTCATAATAAAATATCTCTGAATGCCCACCTCTCACATTGCATTTTCTGTCAAGCACTGATACATATTAAAAATGCACCCAATCTAAACTTCAGCTTAGAAAAGATCATGAGATGCAAAGTTTTGATGAAGGCATGTATGTGAATTTAAAGGTTGCCTCATTATGAAGTTGTAGTTTGAATTTTCTTCCAATTCAAATGTTAGTGACGCCTTATTAAATGACACATTGTATCCCTGTTTGCATAAAAGACTATCCTGCTTACAGGGAACCAGTTGTTCATTTAATTTTGATATTACAGAGTTTTTTTATCATGGGACCATGCAGATAGGAGTACAAGGTCAGACCAGCTCTAAAACTCTATCTGATGTATTTAATTCTGCCTTGACTTGTTGACAGCAGTTGCTGATATGGATCTTTCACAAAGCTGACCCTTGTTTGCTGCCACTGCTGGGACGTTTCCATTGTAAGGGGACTCTCAGAGCCTAAACCAAAGGTCACAGTTGTTCCAAGCACTACATCCCCTTCCCATAATTAAAAACATTCGTTAAAGTCTTTGGTTAATGTCCCCGTGTTTTTATTTGACAACTCAATAACTATTATACACGTCAAAAGTCAATTTTAGCACTGCAGGGGAACTGCCTCACTCTGTAGATATGTGGGAATCAGCTGTAAAATGAAAGAAAATAATGAATAATTGTTCTCCAGGAATTAAATTTGTATAGCCAAGGCTCTGGTAATGACAGAAGAACTCACCAAAGCCAGAAAGTTAATAATTGCTTAGTATGTTCTATCTTACAGGGATGATTTCTTAATTTTTTTGAGTTTTCCATATCTGGACATTAGGCAGCAACAATTTGTTCATCTCTGGTGATTTCTTTTGTAATGCTCAAAAATACTCCTGGAGATTAGAAATAATATAACATGAGAGGAACCAACATTTTGTTGAAGTCCATAATATCTAGCTACTTTTCAACCAAAATATGAGGGTGTAAGGAGTGATGGATGGAATGCTCTGACCTCACTCTTCTGCTGGAGTCCTCAGGAGAGGAACAGTGGCCAAGCAGTGAAACTCCCTCCAAGAGGAGTTTTTGACAAGTCAGTAGAACCAAAAATGGACTTACATTTCTAAAACTACTTTAACCTCCAAAGCCTCTCGCTGAAATTGCCAACATCTCTGTTCAATCGCTGCGTAATCTGAACCTGCCTCAATTAGCTACCTGATCTTGTAATGCTGGGCACATACACAGCTCTTGGTGGTGAGCTCCTCAGGGCAGGACTGTATGTCCTGGGTGTAAGGATTTAGACCATTTCACCTCCAGGCTCTGTCACTATATTTTCATTGTTCAGAATTCATGCTTCAATGTTTCGTTGGTCTCACGTCTTTGCAGTTTAAGGGGCCAGTGGGGAACACCGCAGAGTCCAGTGGCAGAGGTGGGTTGCAGTCTTTGTGAATAACTAAAACATTTTGTCTAAAGAAACTGGAACTGTCCCTTTTCCGTGTCATCTTAAAATAACCTGAAATTCAGTAATATGAAAAAGTAAAAGATATAACCACACATCCAAGTTAGGCAGCTGAAGAAGGAGCAGAGCTGGGGATCTGTCATGTTACAGGAATGCTCAAGGGGATGATGCTACTGTTCTCTTCAGACAGATGTTGAAACATCCAAGGATGGGTTGTTATTTCTCATAGCTGAGCAAGCAGACAAAACACTTTTTATCCTCTGGTCCTGGCAAATAACAGGTTATAGTCCCACCTGTGTCCTCAGCAGTTTTATTTAATTACTTTAAGTACCAGCTTCTTCATGTTATGGCTTCTGTAAATTCCACTATTGGTACTTAATTGTTTCCACTATATCGAAAATTCAGTCTCTTCATTGGAGCAAACAATTTCTGGACACTTTAGTTCATTCTAATGCTGTCCCTTTTTGAGGTGTCAGCCCTTAAGGTGTTTTGTTTTGTTTTGTTTTGTTTTTTGTTTTGGAGTTTTTTTGGATAGTCTCAGTATAGAGTTAGGGTAGTTTAAATAATGGAGACCTGTTGATACAGAACAGGTGGCAATTCCAAACTGATCAGTCATCTGGAAGCAGCTTTTCTTCCTTTTGTTTTAAATTAACCATTAAACTCATGATAGATGCTGAATAATAGCTTTGCTCTGTGGAGTGTCCCAAGCATAGACTTGGGAATGTTTTGCTCTAATTAACATTTTACTAAGATCAAAAATAGAAGTTGCTACCTGTGATTAGTAGTCTTGTGGTACACAAAAATATTTTCTTTGGTAACTTTTCCCATTTATTTGAAAACTTACATAAAAGATTTCTGTCTGTGTGGCTAGAGAACTGTATATGCAATCAGAGTGCAGAGGTTCATAATTAGAATTTCTTCATGTTTCTGATTTTGTTTATTCAATTTCTTTGTCAAATCCACACCACTGAGACAGTTAGGCTGAGTACATAGAACATAGCAATGGAGATACTAAAGGAGATTTAAATTATCTTTAGTCAGTATCCTGTATCTGGTAGTGCATATCAAACACTTAATGTAGTGTTTAGAGTTGTCTTGAGCTTGGGATTGCATTATTTAGGAACTTCGTAAGACTTCAGTGTTTACTCTAGAACTTTTCACCATTTTCATTTAGCTGGGATATAATTTTTATCAGACTAAAATGTGCACAAAATGTAACCAGAAAATAGATTTGAAACATTCTGATACACTTTTGGTAACCACTCTCTATGAACATTTGTGCAAGAAAAGGTTTACTGATGTGAAATTTCTTTGGAAATGTTAAGTTTGTGTCAGTAGCTGAAATTTGTTTTCTGATTAACTGTAAATCCTTTTAGGTAGAAAGCAATATACTGCCTGCTTTTTCAAATCAATTTGTCCATAAAAAGTTCACCTTTCCCTGAAGCAGATCCCAGTATTCAGCAGTGAGAAAAAAATTCCAAGTAGATATGTTGAAGTTATCTCTTGGAGACCATGTCAGGATTGCTTCTTGGCCGGTGGCTTTTGGCTTGGATGCACCGTGTGGGTAGGTCTTTCTTCATTCTGCAATATACTGCCTGCTTTTTCAAATCAATTTGTCCATAAAAAGTTCACCTTTCCCTGAAGCAGATCCCAGTATTCAGCAGTGAGAAAAAAATTCCAAGTAGATATGTTGAAGTTATCTCTTGGAGACCATGTCAGGATTGCTTCTTGGCCGGTGGCTTTTGGCTTGGATGCACCGTGTGGGTAGGTCTTTCTTCATTCTGTGACTCCTCG
>KL261809.1:2434-61239 GCA_000699545.1 Podiceps cristatus | reverse complement strand
CCACCCACCTGGAGCTGCGCGTAGCAGTGATCATGCCATTTCCTGCTCAGGCAAGCTCCGTTAGGACTTTTTAAGAAAATTAAACATTTAAAATGTTCAAACTGGATGTGATTTGTCTTTTGGCCATCTGGAACCACAACCTGTCCAGATTAGATGCACATATCCAGAGCATTCTTACTCCTGCTGTTGGCTCTGTGCCGCCTTGCTGATCCCAATGAGATTTACCGTACACATGGGCTGCTGCTTTTGTCTTTTTTTTTAACCCATCCCCTTCCTTTCTGCACAACTCTCTGTGACTGAACCTTACAGATTGTGCCATTTGGTCCTATTCTTGACACACTGTATAACTGCTGCCTAGTTTCCTGTCCCTGCCTTTAAAACATCGCTGCTTCAGCTACATTGACCCATGTAGGGGAATCAACTTTTTAAAAGGGTAGAAAATAACAGGACAAGGGGGAATGGATTAAAGCTACAGGAAGGAAGGTTTAAATTAGATATTAGGGGGAAGTTTCTTACAGAGAGGGTGGTGAGGTGCTGGAACAGGCTGCCCAGAGAGGTGGTGGATGCCCCATGCCTGGAGGTGTTCAAGGCCAGGTTGGACGGGGCCCTGGGCAACCTTGTGTAGATCCAGGCCTGGGGGTTGGTGTCCCTGCCTGTGGCAGGGGGGTTGGAACTCTATGATCCTTGGGGTCCCTTCCAACTCAGACCTTTCTATGATTCTATGATTCTATGATTCTATGTATATGTAGATTCATGGTATATGTGTGCTTGCCTTTAACATTTCTGTCACCATTATTTATAAAGTATCATTACAATTTGTGCCCTGCTGTTGCAGCTATGCTTTCTGATGGAACTAATGCCTTCAATGCAAGTTTGCAAGTAGGAGGGGAACTGGTTTTGATGTAGAAATCTGTGTGGATTGTCCAATGCCTATTAAAGAGTAACTTGCCCATTTAACCCTTCTGTGTGGCACTAATCTCCTAGGATTTACTTAAAGTTTTATTTTCACAAAACTGGGATACATTGCTTTACTCTCTGAAACCACTAGCACTTTGTCAAATTTGGATGAAACTGTTGTCTAAAATGCAAAATTACTATGCCTTCTTAGGTTAAGGTCTTTCCTTGAGTTTACCTACAATAGGGCACAATTTATGAGGCAGATATATACCGAAACCAGTGCCAGTTCTGTATTATCTAAAAAAAAAAAAAAAACAACAAAACCAAAAAACAACAAAACACCAAAAAAATCTCATTTGTTTCGCAGAATTTAATCAATTATTCATTTGGAGAGCAGAAGAAGAGCAGAAGCAGGAATCCAACCTTAGATATCTTCTTGCCTTTCAGGTGAAAAGGAAGGAGAGTTTTCAGTGGTCAGCCTCTTCAAAAAGGTAAATGCTGACACTTGAATGTGTTTGCTAATATTGTTCTTTCCAGAAATCATTAATTCTTCTCTAATGTTCAAAAAAAATAGCCCCCTTCATCCCAGAAATGTTGCATTCAGCACAGAGTAGCTATGAACCTTTCTTTAGATTTCACAACATGCTGTCAAAGTTGTCTTTGAAACTTAACCTCCAAATGAATTCTGTTATTGCGTTTTGTAGCAATAACAAACACTTTACTGGGCACTCTTTATCCTTCGAATGTCCTTGAATTTCTATTTCTCCAGAAAACCTTGTACTAGCAATTTAGTAGAAGCTACCACTGTAACCCAATACTATTGTGTGTCTTTTTTTTTTTTTTTTTTTTTCCACAAAATGTAGTGGCATCAAGACTTAAGTGCAGACAGCCCTACACATGTAATCTGAATATTCAGTAGACTACATTTCTAGATGATGTATGTTTCTTCTACAGATACTGTACTATGTTCTGTGCTGCCGATGTTCCCATTAGAGATCTACTGGGATTTAGCAGTAGCTACATTTAAACACTTCTGGAAGGGTCTTCAAGAGACAGTCCATTGCTCAAGACAAGATTAACTATACATGTTATCATTGCTGACATATGGCCATCTAGCATATTCTTAAAGACCCCAGTGATGGAGAGTCTCAAAACCCAGTATTCTATGCTCTATTTTTCTAACTTGTTCATAGTTTAGATTTTTAATTTATTTCTTTCTTGCCACAATTTATTCTATGGACAGAGAACATACTTTCTCGCCATTTTACAATAGCCAATAACTTGAAGGTTTTTATCATACCATCTCTAATTCTTTTCTAAGGTGAAAGAAATGTCAGCTCTTTGAATCATTCATCATAGATCATGTTTTCTAAACCTCTGGTCATTTGTATTGCTTTCCTTTAGCCTACCCACTCTTACCATGCTCTACTTACACCTGGGCGCCAGAGTCCAGCTCAGACCTTCTTCTGTGCCAGACGGAGCAGAAAGGGTCCATTCATGTGCCTTGCCAGGTACACTCCTGTGTGATGATTACCTTCCTCGTGATAATGTTATACTTGACTTGTGGTTCAATGCAGCTCTTTTTCACTCCTTGCCTATAGATTCTTTCCTAAGGGACTGATGCTCCTCATCCTTTTGTTTATCTGTTACTGTAGCACAGCTCCTTTCACTTGTCTGTAGTGAATGGTACCCCATTTTTTCTAAAATGCAGTCATGACCCTTTTCAATACTAATGCTGTTCTCCAACTGACATGTAGTCCTTCCCACCTTGGTAGCACCTGTAAATTTCTAATTATCATGCATTTTATTCCATAGACCAGATTGTTAGTGAAAACACTGAACAAAACTCAACCAAGAGCAACCCCCTGCATTCAAAATAATCTTCCATTTTTGCACTGAATTCATGGGTGAGCCGTCCGGTTGTTCACCAGCTCTGTGACAGAGTCTGTCTGGGAGCAGCATGGACCAGAGAGTCCTTCAGGGCTCGGGAGCCAGAGCTGAGCATGACCAAGCACTGGACACATCCTCACCCATGAGGCACAGTACCACATGGCGGGTAACAGGTTGGTCCATCAACATGGCAAGTGATGAACCAGGGCCAGGGACTCCAGACAGGAGCAAATAAAGGTGGGGGCTGAAATAGAGCTGGAGACTGACACTGCTGCAGTATTGCTGGGGCAGGGGCTGATGGCCCTGGAGGGACTGAAATGTGGTCCTGAGTCATCAGCAAGAGTCCCAGGGAGCTGAAAAGGGGTGCTGGGCAGTGGGCAAGGTGGCGCAAAGCCCCGGGTTGGCTGCAGACATCTTGGCCTATTGGTGCCCACAGGGCCAGTGTGCTTATAAGAATATCCTGTATGAAAGTCAAAAGTTTTACCAGAGCTGTGGTGTCTGACTTGTACTGTGGTTTTGTTGCTTTCCCGAGACCTATTATTGAAGGAGGATGTTTGTTTTTTTCAGTATGACTGTTGACAGACATTATTTTCTTCAGAGTGATCAATTTTCTTCTGCAAACAACACAGGAACTTAACCCTGCTCTGAAGTGAAGTAGGGACCTTATGTTACTTTTTGTGCCTCTTTCTTTTCAGACACCTACTCCTCTTTCTTTTCTTGGTACAATGTCATTGGAACTGACAGAATATTAAATGCTTATTAGCAGAAAGATTATAGACTTAATGTTCTTTAGCTATTTTTCATCGAGGAAGGGAACACAGTTTATACTTCAGGTGAAAGGTAAACTGAAGAGTGGACAAGGAATTTTGTACTCTTTTCTAACGTATCCAATGCATTTGAGCTAGTTACCATGGCAATCCCACCCATGTGATATTTAGTTTTGACTCACAGCTGCTGGAGTCTCTGGCATTGTTCCGGAATATTTTTTTTTTACTATAATAAAAATGCTCAGACGATAAGCATCCAGCTTGAGGCATAAGCAGCAGCTTGATAAGGAAAAGGTGCCTGCTGCTTAAGCAATATATTTTACTTTTAGGGTTTGGTTGTTTTTTTTTTTTTTTTTAAGGAAATGAACTAAATGGCATCTGCCTCATCTTACAATTTTCAACTTGGATTGCACAAAGTACATTTTAAAAAATTCTAAGCTGCTGCAGTAAAAGTGTATTTGTTTTATTCTTAGATTACGGACTTTGAGGGTCTTCACAAAAATGCTTTTTCATACAGAATAAATTGAGCAAGCCTATGTTTGAGCACAGAGAGCCATTCTGTTCTGTGTGGAGCTCCTAAGGCAATGGGAATTCTGTACCAAAATAGACTCAGAACGACCCTATCACCTGTAGTCTGCAGAGTCCACAAAGCTCTTCTGCTATTTTTCAAAGCTCCCTCAGAGTTCTGTTTAAGACCGTTGCTCAAAAAAATTTCCTCCTTTGATCCAGTTTGTTTAGCTACCTTGTCTACTCTTCTTAGCCCACTTTACCCCAGTCTCTACTTATATATCAGAAGTGATCTTGCCCCCCCTCCTATTTTCAATGGTCCATAATTCAACCTTTGCTGTATTTTCATCCTTTCATTCTTCACCTCATTGCTTTAGGACATCCTGATCCTGAAATAGTCTAATTAACTGAAAACATAAGGTGTATTCTCGTGGGAACAGCAAACCAAGAACTCCTAATCCAGCTGGTGATATCATTGTATTCTTAGAACATGAGAGCAATTGCTGTGACATTATGTGGAGAAAGAAATCTAACATGTCTGTAATAATCAGTTTAATCTTATTTGGAACCACTAATATAACTTATGCATCGCCATATGGATACTGTGTGATGTATCACAAGGAAGTCTTAACATTGTTTGTTAGCTTCACCATGCACTAGTTATCAGAACATGTTTTATCCTAAATTACTTCCACTCTTCAGCTATACTTTTGGTGCTATATCTACTAAAAATACTGACATTATTGAGACACTGCATTACTTTATTTTACTAACACTAACTACTGTACTGCTATGTTACAGAGTAGAAACTAACATAGCTGTTTATTTTACTTGTCTGAAGAAAATTGTTTGCAATTTGTCAGTTAATAGATCCTTTTTTTAAATACACTTAATGTGCACATGGCAAGTTTGATTATGTAATCAGCAGCCTACTCATGTTCTGACGGTTTATTGATAGCTTAAAACATTTTTAGGAATATGGTTTCTTTTTCATGTTGTTCTACTTTGACTAGGGAACTTCTAAGATCACAGGGGAAAGAAGAGACTGACAAAACGAAACTCACTTTCTCCTGCTGGTCCCATCAAAAATTCTCCTTGGAAGCCTGGCAAGGTGAACTCACTAAGAAACTAATATACCCTGAGAGTCCAACTTCTTTGATAAAATCACCTTCATAAGTATGTATACCTTTTAATACACATTGCAAAATACTACATGTTGGCATCTCCTGCAAAAAAATATTCCCACCTACTTGGTCAGGGTGGCAATACCTAGCCATTTTATTTGCTGTTTACTTGCTTTGCAATCTACTTGCTTTCAGGCCACATGTTGATTTCTCAAACCAACATTTGCTTAACAAAAAAATCTGCTGCAAAAGTGACAACTACATGTACTAAAAAACCTGTCTGTTCTACCTCTCTGTTAAATACTGCCACTTTTTTTTTTATTATTATTATACTTTATCTCTCATTTCCATCACTTGTTTATGGTCAATCATTTTGCCTTTGATCTAATTCTGCCTCAGCTCTGTGTGTAAGTGGATATAAGAAGCCTAATAACATCAGAATTTTGTACAGTTTACTATAACTGAAATCTAAAGTGAAATCTCACTTTGTCTAATTTGCACATAAGTTTCAAATGCCTCACAGAGAATTTGTCTTAAATATTTGGCCAGTATTTCTTATCCACTCAATAGAAATAGGTTGGTAAATCTAAAGCTTCCAGAAGGAAAACTTAATATCTAATTTAGATGCTTAAACTTAGTCACTCGGGTTCTATTGCTGAAGGTATTTAAAAGTGAGTAATTCTTTCAATTGATAAATTAACCAAATGCTTTAGGAAGTGCTTGAGCTACATAAGGCTTAGTCACAATTTAGGCACATTACTCAGGTGGATTTGATTTTGAATGGATAGGCATTTTTTTTCCCCACTTTTCAAAGACAGCCACATTACCTTCTCAGATACAGAACAAAGCTGAACTTTAAGAACAATGTTCTCTATTATCTTCTATATAATTTGCAATCTAATGTTCTCTTCTCCTTGCATTTCAATATTGTATTACACTTCATATAAGTCTTCAGAGCTTCTTTCGGTTTTGTTTGTTTAATTTTCCCTTTAGATCACTTTTCGGTTGAAGATATTCTCCACTGCCTAATAAATTTGCTTCTTTTGTTTTATAAGGATGTCTTCCTGAGTGGTTTTGAAAACACCTGATTAATATTAGTCCTCAACTTTTTTTTCTTAAAAGGAGTTACAATTTTAAGTTGCTTCAGACTGAACACAAAAAATAAGTCCTACCAGATCCTCTGTAAATCTTAAAACTATGACTTCCACTTTTTTTTTTTTTTTTTTTTTTTTTTAGATTTCCCTAAAACCTTTCTTGCCCATTCAATTCTTTTTCTTCCATTTTGCAGTTTTTCCCTATTTCTTTGTTATTCTCAAATGTTTCTTGGCCTGATTTCCCTTTAAAACTGTTATCTGTTATTTACCTTCTCTATCACTTAACTCATTTCATACCTGACTTACTTAAAATCCTCTGTGCCTCTTATAAGAAGACTCATTATCTGTTCCATATACTTCACAAAAAATAATAAGGGATTTTGTTTTGTTTTGTTTTTTAAATGAGTAAATATTAACATGCCCATGATTAGATGACAATTACAAGGTGGTAAAATTGCATTATAAAAGGAACAAAAAAATAGCTTTTTATGCTTGCAATGGAATATTACCTGGTGCATTTTTTCTTTTTAATTTCAGAAAACACTTTTCTGAAGACCTTGACTTTTGATATCAACATGTCAATGTCTGAAGTATACTGCTGCTGTTTCACTGGTAAGATATTACTTTAAGTTACTTTAAGATATTACTTTAACTGTTTAATACGGTTGTATTCCCACATTCCTTTACATAATTAACTCTTCCTGTCAAGTGTTTGTTTTGGGTTTTTTTTCTTTCTTTTTATTTTTTTTCTTTTAGTGGAAAGCAAGGAGTAATAGTCAGCAGCTTATAAATGACTACTCAAATAATGCAAATTGTAGGCTAAGTAGAAATTAGGTTTTTGCTTGTAACTGAGGAGCTAGTACTAAGTACATAAATTATGCTACAAGTACAGATAGGTTCCCCAACCCTCCCTCCAGTGGTACTATTTCCAATATACAGAGACACCCTAGTATGTTTTTCAGAAAGCTCGTTTGGTTACAGAAGCAGCATAGCTGCATGTGGTTAGTCCAGACACTGCTTAGTACAAACAAGCTTGATTTCTTTAAGTCTACTCTAAGTCACTGTTACTTACTGTCACAGCTAGCCCTGAAACAACCTGCAATTGAATTCTCTGCCTGTAAAACCCTCTCATCTCCTTAAAATATTGGAAAGGATTAAGTATTAGAGTAATGGATGTCATGTAAGTAACATAAATAGATATAAAAAATAGTGTGTTTAAATTTTTTTTAAAAATTTGGGGACATAAAGAAAAGCAGCAACATAGTTTCTTTCTTAATGCAGCAGCCATTAGGGCTTATGTTTGCTACTACAGGTCCTATGACATTTGCTTTACTGAGCTGGAAAAGTGAGCTATCTGGCTTTACAGTTGTTGGTGCTGTATGAACAAAAAATAAATTGTGAGCTTCCCAATGCTTTGCAGTAAGATAGCTAAAAACGGACAAGAATAAGTCCCAGGTTCAGAGGTTTGCCAAGACGCATTGTATATTGAAATTTCCACTCCATTAGTGTGCCCACTCCATTTTAAAGAATATGCAGATTGAATGGTTGCAACACCCTTTCAAGTCTGCTTCTTACCTGTAACCTCTCCATAATCAGTTCCATACTCTCATGGATCCTTTTCTTCAATGAAGCGTATAACCACAGTCTTTAGACAGCAAAGACACAAAGATACATGCAAGAGCTTTGCTGGCACATTGCCCACGCTTGGAAGGCCATAGACTGTTTCACACATTGCACGCTACAGACATACAATGCAGCTGTGGAGCATAGCAGGAGTATTTCTTATCTCACCGTAGCGTCTGCTTGTTCTAGTTTGAATTCCAGCAGCAAAACCAATTCCCAATTGAGTTTGTACTTCATTATATACCGACCCTGAGAGGAATAGTTAGACTGCAAGTTCAGCTTGTTTGGCAAGAAAATGATGTCTTCTTGACAGACACCAAATTTGTGCAGACATACTGGTTGAATATTTTGCTTGCTCTTCTACTTTACTTAATCTATACAAGTGACTAGATATATGTGAGCCATTTTATGGAAAAAAAAAAAATGGCTTCCAATTAAGAATGCTTATCCTTTTTTTTAAGATTTTTGAGGGTCTTAAGCATTTTTTAATTCTATTTTGGAGACGTATTTGGGCTTTGAGTAATATAAGAGACTACCTCTGAAATGCCTATTACTAAAAGTCTTCAAGAACTCTTTAATACATTTTTGATAAGAAATGGCTCATTGATTTTTATTCAATTTCTCAATTGAATTGAAAATGTTAAAATAATGACATTTTGAACAGTGTGAGTGAGGGCTCTAATGGACTTAGCTGCCTTTTTGAATCTTACCCCTCAGTCAAAAAGAGTCACTCAGAAAACTTTTGCCAAATTCCCTACATGCCCAAGAGTTAATATACTTTTAATATTACAAAACCAATACAGGCCCCCAGAGCTCTACTACTGTCTATGTCTAAGCATCTAGGCACCCATCTTCCTCCTTCAGTTTCAGGAGGTTCAAATTAAAATTCCTTATTTGGATGGATAAGGAAGTAAGTATAGAGCAGAAGCACCTCCTGCACCTCCAGTCAGTGTTCTGTTCTCTTGTCTTTGCAACAGATAACTTTAAACATGAGGTAATCCTAATAAGAGAAGACTGCCAAGAGGGACTTGGGGGTACTGATCGATGAAAAGCTTGACATGAGCCGGCAATGTGCGCTGGCAGCCCAGAAGGCCAACCGTGCCCTGGGCTGTATCAAGAGAAGCGTGGCCAGCAGGTCGAGGGAGGTGATTTTGCCCCTCCGCTCTGCTCTGGTGAGACCTCACCTGGAGTGCTGCGTCCAGCTCTGGGGCCTCAGCACAAGAAGGACATGGAGCTGTTGGAGCGGGGCCAGAGGAGGCTACAAGAATGATCCGAGGGCTGGAGCAGCTCTGCTGGGAGGACAGGCTGAGAGAGTTGGGCTTGTGCAGCCTGGAGAAGAGAAGGCTGCGGGGAGCCCTGATTGCGGCCTTCCAGTACTTAAAGGGGGCCGATAGGAAAGAGGGGGAGAATCTTTTCAGTAGGGACAATGGTGATAGGACAAGGGGTAATGGTTTCAAGATGAAACAGGGTAGGTTTAGACTAGATGTAAGGAGAAAATTCTTTACAATGAGGGTGGTGAAGCACTGGAATGGGTTGCCCAGAGAGGTGGTGGAGGCCCCATCCCTGGAAACATTCAAGCCCAGGTTGGACGGGGCTCTGAGCAACCTGATCTGGGTAATGGTGTCCCCTGCTCACTGCAGGGGGGTTGGACTAGATGGACTCTGGGGGTCCCTTCCAACCCAAAAAACATTCTATGATTCTATGAAGCCACCTGTGACTCTTCTCAGTGTGTGTACCACAAGCCCAGAGTTATGGTTCTTCATGTTTGTTGTCTGAGCAGGTGACTTTACTGCACAGTAGCCCAGCTTCGATAGGATGCACGTCAAAAGTATGTCTACTCCAGAGAACTAGCGCTGTGGGATATCATCTTTTCACTATAGCTATGCCAGCTTGTAAGGTCCTGTTGGAAGTTACTGTGCATGCTCCTGAACCCACTTCCATTCAAGCACAGAGTGCAGAGACTGTATTTTGGAATGCTGATTTTCAAGTGCTAGTTCGGGTTATTATCAGTTTATAAATCCTGCACCAGTACTGAATAGGTACACTTATATATGTTTGTAAAAGAGGTATGTCTGTTTTTTTTTTTTCTTTGACTGTAAAATTTTATATTAAAATATCAAACATGAATGCTCAGGGATGGAGAAGCTTAGGTTGTAATGCAGCAGTATTTTACCTCATTACTAATTCTGATTACTGCCCTGATCTGACCCTACTTTTGCCCTCGAATTCATCAGTACCCTACTGCTCAGCTGCTGGGAAGAGACAGCCATCTTGATAGTCCGACAGTTCTTAGTGACAATATTCCCCTTTTGGAGAACTGCTTCTTATCTGCCTCTCCGGCTCACTCAATAAGCATACACAATAGCATCATGTAAAACATTTTACTTTGGTTATCTTCTGTTCATATTGCAAAGCTCTAGGGAGAAGATTACTCATCTTTTATTGACTAAGTAGCAGAGTCCTTATATACCAGAGATTACTATTTGAATTCTTTCTCCACCAGCTCTGAATTATATTACTCTCACTTGTAATCAGATACACAGATTTCTGGGAGTTTTTATTTTTTTTTTATTTAATTCCTTGTTGGAAAACCGTTTCATGGCTCTTTATTATAAATTGCCAGATTGTACTTTCAAACTGAAAATACATAGGAATAATGTTAGGAAGCTAAAATGAGTTCCAGCACAAAAATCCTCCACCTCTGCAGTTTCTCAAGGTTGGTGGATTTTTGTATAATAATCTTTTTTTAAAGTCATGTATTTTTTATGAGTCTGAGACACACCGATTCCAATAAGTCTTTGGGCTATAGAAATAGAAAAGAAACAGGATGTAATGTTGCATATCATAATATATGAAGCAATCATTCAAATGTAGCTTGCAGTAAGTCAATAAACCTCTACTGTATTGAGGCAACTGAAGTGTAAGATATTCATGCAAAAGATGTTTATTCAGTGCATATGAAGACCATTCTTTTTCAAGTTTTAAAAATGCATCTTGCAACTAAACAAATAACAACATGATAGGTGTGTTTACAGTAGTAAGAAAAACAGACCATGGGCAGTTTTTGGGTTTTGCATTTTTTAGAACAGTAGGCAAAGTCCTGTGAATACAATATTCTGCATTTCTTTAGTCTGCCTTATGATGGCAGAAACAAGTCCAGCTACGGGTGTGCAGTTCTGTGTGCTCTTGTCAGTTCTGAAGATTGGAGAAAGGGTCCGAGGATCTGTTCTTCACAGAATCCGAGGACCTTTAGGCAGCTAAGCCTATGCTTCAGAGTCCCTAGAAAATCATGTGTGCTTACTAATGGTTGCACAATATAAACCACACAACTTGACAACCTTCTAAGGTACCATGGGTAGGTTAAAGCACTTTCATTACAGACATTAAAGGATGGTATTTCAACAAAGCAGAGTGGGATAGTCAAACTGAAGATCTATTCTGTGCAGGATGGGGAACGTGAGGCCCCGGATGACCGTGCTGATTGCATTTACCAGAAGCTACCCCCATGGGAAAGAAGTGATAACTTCTTGTGACAACAAACAACACAGAGGAACTTGGTCACAGGGGTGTGCTCGGACTGGAACCAGAATTTGAAGGAAAAGCTCTTCTTAGTGAAGGAACAGGAACATGACCTTGTCAGAGGCCACATTATGTGCACAGCAAGGATTGTGCCAGTTCACGCATTGTGGTGGCATACAGATGACATGTACCACATTCTCTTGTATGACAGACACTCTCTTGTCACAATCAAAGTCAGAAAATTAACTAGGTTTTTTTGGTTTTGTTTTTTTTTTTTTTTGGGGGGGGAGGGGGGCTGTCTTTTGTCTAACAGTATCTGCTGGGCTGTAATGAGGAAACTATACTGATGCTGATGTTAGGGCCAGTCCCTTGCATAACCTGGGGCACAGAAGTCTGCTTGGCAGGAAAATGTCTCCATCTGCTGCTGCTGAAACTACTTCTCTTCGGTGTGTGGCAATGATCCATAAAGGCCATTAGTGTATTTTATAGAAGGTGATACTTAACCAAATCAGGGAAATGAGATTCTCAAACCTCCTTATCAAAGCTGTGACACAGAAGCAATTAAGCAAGGTCTGATCTTGTTGTTATAGCAAAGATTGCACAGACTCATCTAACTATATTGAGGGAATGTGAGAAAAGTGATGAGGATGAACACTCTTTACCCTGTTTCCTCTCCCCAGACCTACCTAATGATACAGGAGTCCAGTGCAGCTCAGAACAATAAACATAGAATCATAGAGTGGTTAGGGTTGGAAGGGACCTTAAAGATCACCTAGTGCCACCCCCCCTGCCATGGGCAGGGACACCTCCCACCAGACCAGGCTGCTCAGAGCCCTGTCCAGCCTGGCCTTGAACACTGCCAGGGATGGGGCAGCCACAGCTTCTCTGGGCAGCCTGCGCCAGGGCCTCACCACCCTCATTGCAAAGAATTTCTTCCTAATATCTAATCTAAATCTGCCCTCCTTTAGTTTAAAACTATTCCCCCTTGTCCTTTCACTACACGTCCTTGTAAAAAGCCCCTCTCCATCCTTCCTGTAGGCTCCTTCAAGTACTGGAAGGCTGCTAGAAGGTAACCTCAGAGCCTCCTCTTCTCCAGGCTGAACAGCCCCAGCCCTCTCAGCCTGTCTTCATACCAGAGGTGCTCCAGCCCCTGATCATATTCATGGCCTCTGGACCCGCTCCAACACATCCATGTCCTTTTTGTGTTGGGAGCCCCAGAGCTGGACGCAGCACTGCAGGTGGGGTCTCACGTCTCATGCTCACATCAAAATGGCTGTGATGCAAAAATAAAAAGGCATAGAATTCATCTAAAATATCTTAGCTGTTACATTTATTTGCCTGAAAGAGAAAAATGGTTTCATTATGTTGCCCTCTAGGTTATAAGAGTAGCATTCATTCAGGGAGAAGGAGAGAAACAATGCTTTATGATTTTTCTGATAAAGCCAGCATGAGACAGATTTCAAACATTAAGTAAAAAATACTTATCTCATGCTGATCACAATCAGTCTCCAAAGTAAAAAAGACAATGGGAAATCAATATACATCTCTACTCATTTTTATTTTCTGAACAGAGAAAAAGGGCCATGTAATCGAATAAATCACTTGCTATGAATTCTTCATTCAGCTTGCATAGCCAGGATTGAAGTCTCTCCATCAGTTATCATTACATAATCTACTTTATATTTCAGGTCCACACAAAATTATGTATTGATAATTCATGGAGAAGTTTCACGTTTTCCTCAAGGCAGAAACTTACTTCCAACTATTTCCTGCTTTCAGAGGCGCAATGCCTTTCTAAGGAGCTCTGCACAGAGTTTGTGCAGAGTTATGGCTCAAAAGGGAGAATTAGCAATAAGACTTTTAGAACCTGAATTAATGGAATAACTACGAATTAATTTTATACCAGTGTCACATTTACTTCTCATGAACTTAAAGACAGGCTAGAATGCTGGGTTTTGTGCTACATCTTTAGCAAAAATGTAGAAAACAAAGTAATTGTTTTTATGAAATCCAACTTTATAACACACTCCATGACTGCTTCAGAGAACATTCTGACAAACAGAATGCAGGGGACCAGGGGCAATTTAATTATAATTTTGTGCGTATGGAGGTTCACCAGATGGCAAATATCTTTGCTGCAAGATGAAATCCTTGAAGACAGTGTATGTTCAAAGTTCAGATGGTACTTTTTATATGTCTGATGTTAAGTAGAACTGGAGCTAATGATAAATGACCTGGTAAGAGAGACTCAAAGGTGGATAAGATTTAGTCATAGGTTGGGCCTCTTAATTACCCTCATATTCATGCTTCTGAGTAATGCATTGTTAATTCTAGCAAGGGTGTTCACACTTCAAGGGTGGCATACGAGTACATTTAGATAATGCCAATAATAACTTGTTTGTACAAGGCTGAGAATCCTCTAAACATCTGTCAAAAGTTTAGTTGTTTTTCTTCCACTAGAGAAAAATACTTTCCTGGAATTACATGTTGTTTTGGATAATGCCACACTATTTTTCTGTTACATCATCATAACTCCGGAGAGTGAGTCAGGGTACAAATTGTTACAATCACACCTGTGTTAGATTTAGGTTCTCATTTAAGTTCCATGTAGCGCTTCAGGACACCTACTTTTTGGGTTTATGCTGAATTTATTAGGTACCCTTATCTTTAGCTTGAGTGTTCCTGGTGCACTTTTTAACTGCTTACATTTGTCCAAAGCATCTCTTCTGGGAAATAAAGCACTAATATCACAGCAGTGCTTCATGGGGATATAGATAAAGACAGTTAGGAATCTGAACTCCATCTCTAGCTAAGCCTCAAAGGGAATAGGCATACGGGACTGTGATCAGCTTCACGTGACACCAGTTGTTGGAGGCACTACCTATATTTTGTGTAATAGGCTAGTAGCTAAACCATTTATCTAGGAAATAAAAGGCCACCAGATCTATGTTCTTCTGATTCTGAATGTGATGGAGACTGTAATGGAGTTATGCAGTGGGGTGACCTAGTGACAGACCTCGCCGTCCCTCTGAAGGTTCTTTACAGCAACTGAGCACACGAGGCATGCCGTTAGAAGATGGCAAAACTGTGTTACACCATTTACTCCCTGTAAAATTTATTCCGAGCTAGTGATGATGTGGTGTAAAATACACACATTACTGGATAAAATATAAAAATATATAGATGGATAGTTATAGGAGGACTTGCTGAAGAAATTTGAGTACCAGGCCCCTGGAGGAGTGATATGGTTTAGGCATCCCCATGACCACTGAATGGTGGTGTTGTGTACCTTTCCCCTCCCGCATCATGTGGCATTCTTAATCTTCCCTCTTCATGTAGCTCTGAAGTATTTGCACAGTTATAAGGGAGGTAAGCAAATAAGCTAATGCATGAAGGGCAAGCAGAACTAGCCAATAATATATAAACAGAGCTGTTCCTACTGAATTTCTGGTTTCTTGATTTGAAGGCTAACTTTTACTGTAACTTAAATTCCCAATTTGTCCACCCCCTAGTGAATTGTACCTCTTTTTATCCAGGTTCAGTCCTAGATGAAGCTGTGTAGAGAGGAATGACAGCTGTTTGTGCATGAACTCACCCTTGCATTGCTGGAGACTGCAGTTCAGGAACTCCCACACTGTGTCTACTGATGTGAGTGTGTGTCCAGAGGCAGTAAAGATGTATTTAGTGGGGTATCAGTGGGGCTCACTAGTTCCAGACAGCACCATGCTACCATAATCAGGTTGCTTACAGGCCTAAACTGGTACAGTAGTGTGTTGTTGTAGGCTGGCACTAGTTTGTGCTCCCTATGCTCAGATTGAAAAAACCAAAAAAAAGGTGTAGAAACAGGGTTTCATATTCATATCTATCAGCATTATATTCATATCTATCAGCACACTTCAATATTGGAGGAAATAAGGAAATTATTCTGACTACATCTACACTATAATTAGAAAATATAAATGATATGTGTTGCATTCAAACTGGCCCTGACACCAGTAACACTGAAAGCACGACAGGATGATCTTCAGCCCTGGCAGCACAAGGCTACCTTGATGTGGTCTCAGGGGCTGAACCTGTGCTGGTGTTTAGGCTTTTAGTGCCTGGGCTAAGTAAATTGAAGAAGTACATACATATTTCTGTGGGCTGCAGCCACATGCCTGACTGCAGAGTGGATATATCTTGAAAAGCAGGAGATCCTGCTACACTTACCAAGACACTGTGTCATACTAGGAAGACAGTAACGTCAACTTTACAGTATTTGCTCTGAACACAATGCAGACCCAGAGTGTGCTTTTAAAAATATGTTAGTTATTATTTTGTTGGTTTCCTGCAATGATTTAGTTAGATCAGTAAACAATTTAGAAGTTGATCTCATAAAAATATATCCCTTGCTTAATCTCCTGTCTTGCTCCAGACAGAATACTTTCTGCCATACGCTAGACTCCTCTTTCCAAGGATCTTAAGGCTGACTGAAAATAAATAAATTAGGTTTCCACCCACTCAAGGTGGAGTGGAGAATTATAATTTGTCTACTGTGCCTAATCTTTTTATTAACCTTCCCAGACTGGATTCTTACTAATGGTCTGTCTGTAATTTTCCCCCATGGAAACCCAGAAAGACCTACTGCCTTAGACCTTTCTTCTGTCCAGGTGCATGAAGGGTCAGTTCCTAAGGTTCTGTAATAACTTGCTCACACTACCACAGCAGAGATAGGGCTACTGTTTAATTCATTCATGCCAGGACACTTGCAGTGAGTAAAGCTGCAGTCTTTATCACTGAGATGCAGTCAATTAATTGTGGACTCAGTAATCCATTTATAGTGATACCACTGCATAACAACACACCAGCACCAGAATATAGCAGAAATATCTAGAATACCTTTTGGAAAAGACAGGCTTGCTGGCACATGATGTAAATATTGGCAAGCTATATGAAAAGAAGGCAATCTTCAAACAAAGGGCAACTTACTTCTTCACTTTGAAATGCTTACAGGTACTCTTAAACAGCTCTCTTTACTGTGCACTATCTCTTTTTTTTAACTAGCAATCTTTTTTTAAAATACAGTAAAGTTTCCTTTTTATTTTTAGCAGAACTGCAGAGCACTGGATGCTGGGGACAGCTGGAGTGTGTAGGATGTGGCATGCTATTTATTCTCCTCACTCTGAGAAAGCAGCAGATGGGTGACTACTTTATTAAATCAGAGTCCATGTATGGTGTCTTCCAGATGTTGACCACATGATCTGCCCTGCTATGGCATGAAGAACCTGTTTCTGTGTGTCCACTTTTTAAAATTCTGGTTCATAAGTGCTCATTCCACCAAATTGCTGAGATGATTCACATCTGTCTTGTTTTATCGATGGAATAGGGGAGATGGGCTTTAAAAAAGAAGAAAACAACAACTGAGAGCTTTTCATATAATTTTAAGTACTTTCTGTTGCATTTAGAAACATACAACAGAGCTTGCAGTCACTTCATTTCAAGTACCATGGTGTATGCTTTAATGGCGCAGCATGCTTATAAATACATCAGTGTTTAAAGGAGTAGAAATATGGCACCTCTAAGAAAGAGAAGGGGAGAGGTCATTTTCAAGCCTTTATTAAGCAAAGAATATAGAGGAGTAAACGGCCATTGGATGGGCAGTTGATCAATAGTGGAGGAGTAAATCTCAGTGTCAGCTAGGAGGCATTGGTGATGGGACTTCTAATAACCACAGGGCCAATACTGAGTTACAACCAGCCCCAACCAGGTTAAAACTGAACTTTGCCCAGCTGTTTTTGGTTATCCATAATCAGCACATAGACCCCAGCAGAACTGCTCCATCTGCTTAGGTGCATGGGAGACACACTATGGCACAAGAACTGGAGTTATTTTGTGCAAGTAATTGATGTCTTGGTTTTTTTGCTGAGAAGAAAAAACAGGTGAACATTTCATAAGTGAAGGAAAATTGATTCACTTTCTCTAGGATATGAAAAGTAAAGGTTTGAAAACTGATGGTATTTCCGAAGAATCAGACCAACTGAGTCCAAGCAGTTGAGTTTCTTGTGCCCTTGGTGGCTCCACATGGCCCCGTACTGCGCAGTGTGTTATGAGTGATGTATTTCTACTCAACCAAAGACGTACCTGAGACCTGAGATAGTTTGAATCTGACACAAGTCATTCTTTACATGAAGGCTGCAGAGGAATGACGGAAAATCAAATTAATTCCGTGCCATCTTGTTCAGCACCATGTGCAGCAAGCAGATAATCACACTGGGACTGTTAGAGCTCTGCACTTTACAATGGTCAGATGATAAAGCCAAGTACTCAGTGAAGCAGATACGAGCTGCTTCCTGTTCCAGCTACACCATGGGACAGAGCCATCCAACAAACTTGTAGAAGTTTCTACACAAAGAAACAGGTACTCGGGGTGGGTGCAGACTTGATTTTACAAGTACATCTGTTCTGTTTATTTTTGCTTCTTTGCAGTATTATCAACTTCTGCTCCATATGGATGATCCATATTGTGCCTTGGTGAAATGATACCACATTATGCTTTTATGCTTTTATCATCAAACACTACTCATGAAAAAATCACCAGGTTTGCCTAGGTTCATCTGTTCAATTTATTTTCCCAAAACTTTATTTTGAATAAAACACCTACGGTAAATGTGATTTATGTAAATGAATAAAACAAAACAGTTATATAAGCTTTTTGAATCATTCAGATCCTTTCTGTTGCTGTTAAACCACATGAAATACTCTACCAACATATTTTCTTTGGGCTATTTCATTTCTAAAGTCTTACAGCTAAATATATGAAATAATAGGATATGTATGAAAGCTTTCATTTTGATTTTATTTCCATTCTCTATGCCAATCTTTTCAGACAAAGCAGCTCTAATATTTCAAAGGGAGTTTTACTTATGAGTTTTTCCAGTCTCTTTCCAAATGCCTGTTGCAATCTTTCCCTTTGCATCTTGGAAGTGGACTTTCTTTTCATCTTTTCCTTTTACTTCTCTGTTTTCCCCCTCCAGACCTCAAGCCAGAGGAAATAGGCCAACAAAAAAAAAAAAAAAAAAAAAAAGTCTTATAACTTTAAAGAAGAAGCTTGGTAACTTTTTAGTCCTACACCGTTATTTCCTTTGTGTCCTTTCCCTGCTCCAGGTTCAGCCTTGCAGTCCCCTGACCAGTTCCCCATTCCTAGTGACTCCAAGGATATTCAGGAGAGTGAGGAGATCCATATCGGGTCACTGGTATTTGTTCTTGTTACATTTGGATTAAGAGTTCAAAAAAAAAAAAAAAAAAAAAAAAAAAGGAGGAAAAAAGAGAAATTGAGTAAAGTCAGCAACCTGGACAGCTGGAATATCTTTTGCAGGTTCTGCCAAAACTTTGCTCCCCGTACAAGCCAGCACAGCCAGAGCCCCGCTAGGTCTGCTCCCTGTGCTGTCCTGAGGACAAAGGATAATGCACTTGCTCCATTAAGTAACTCAGGACCCTGAGGCCCTGATTTGCCTGGTCCATCCTGGCCATGGGCCCCGTCCAGCCTTGGCCTGTCCCGTCCCAATGCCCAGGGCTGAGGCTGCCCCCGGTGCCCCTGGCTGCCCTGCCCTGCTGCCACAGGTCCAGAAGGTCCATGGGCATGTCCATGTATGTCCATGTAAGGACACATCTGAATATAACCCGACATTAATGTGGATCCAAACTGACAAGAACCAGCAACTACTGTGACTTGGGATTTCAAATGATGCTCATTGCCTTGGAGCATCCAACCTTGCCCAGATGGTACTCATCTTAATACATAAAGGTTCTTTCTCTCATTTTTGAGGGATGGCATCTTTTACTAAATCAACAACTTCGCTGACTCATGTTTGTCACACTCATGTCCATCTTTTACAAAATGGCTACCACTCACTTCTTAACCACTCCTTTACAAACACCAGTCCACTGTTATTGTTGATATTATTAAAAACTCTGTAAGTGAAGAATAGAGCTAGTCAAACAGTTGCAGTTAAAATCAGATTTACAGGAACAATATCCTTGTTCCTGTCCTAACATGTCTTTGGGCTGATTCTAATTTAGCAGTTAGGCAAACCTGTCTTCACATCTTTTGGGCTGGTTTAGACTTCAGGCCTACCTTTTCCAAGCGGAGTAGCCCTGCCCACAGACACTTTACATCAGTGCTAGTTTTCTATACACAGAGATTGTACAGCTTTAGCTACATCACTTCACTATCGTATAGTATGACATCAGCTATCATCAGGGTGGACAAAACTATTTTGGTCTAGCAGCTGTTCATATCATGGAATTATTCCCTGCAGAAAAGAAATAAATTGTACTTGTACAACCATTTCTTTTAAGTATAAGTTCTTCTGTATTAGGGAGTACAGTGATATAATTTTTTTTTCTTTAATCATAGAAATCACCTAAGCCTGTATGTCGACAGCTTACATTTCCCTGGGGTCTTCAACCGCACTTGGGTAAGGAAAATATTTTGTTCATCAGTTTCATGATGGTATTCAGAAGGACCAAAACCACTTCTATCCATAGAATAGTGCTGACAATATATTTCTTTGTTTTGGGCTAATTTTCTATCAGTGGAAGTGTACTAGTAGCATGGTGAGAAATGAAATTAATTTGAACATGTTTAGAGATGAAAAAAAAAAAAGAGAAAATATAATATTGATATGTTTTTATCCATCCACCTTATTTTTTGAGTGACAATATCAACAGTGTTTATCTTTAAGAAGAGGAATAACAAGTCTTGTTGTAAAGAAAAAAAAAAAATAAAGATATAGAAACAGTGATCTTCTGTTCACCTTGTCTCATTCTGCAATTGCAGGGAAATATTGTGTGACTTTCAAAGGTAGCACAAGCAAGTAATGGAGTAAGAAATATCCTTTTCTCACAGAATATGTAGAGCCTGTGAAACTCTCTGACAGATGGTATCGCAGAGGTTAACTGGATTTGGAAATGGAAGAAGCAGTTCAGTAACAAAAACATCTACCATTTAAAATTATGTATTTACCCTAATTGAATTTAGAAATAGCTTCCTTTTAGCTTCATCGTATTGGCCAGCCCATAGCTAATACACCCAGAGGAAATATTTCTTAGAACTATCAGTTTTCTTGTCTTCTGAGGCATCTGTTAACTGCATAACCAAACTAAGCAAGGCGGCAAATCATTTATAGTGAAAATCTATTGAATCTAATGGATCAATAAGAAAACAAAATAGAAAGGACCAGAGTGATGGAATTGAGTGATGGAGTGATAGAATGAAAAGGTGACGAAGAGAAGGAAGGGAAAGAAAAGCAGTGATTTACTAGGATGATTTCACAGCTGTTGGACACTATTGAAATTGTACAGAGCTTTAAGTAGAAGTGAAATTATAGGCATGAGTGGACTTGTGTATTTTACTCTTCTGACACCAATGTTGAAGGTTGTGTAGAGGTTCCAGGCAGATACAGCTGAAGGTACTGCTTAAAATTTGCTCCAGTTGTGTAAGGCTTCATTTCGAGAGATCTGTTTTTCATTATGAAAAAGGGAGAGCAATTATCCTGTTAACTGTTTTTTTAAACACATCTGCTATCACAAAATAATAGAGCTACTCTTAAACCTTATGTCCAAACTGCTTTGTTCTCTTTTTTGATCATGTACTGTAGGTTGGCTAGCTTGCTTGTATGGACAACATGCTGCAAAGTAGCGTTTCTGCTTTTTTGGGACGTTATGAACTCTGTGAGACATTCATTTCAATGTAATACCTGTAATACCTTTTGTTGAGACCAAGCATAGAGGAAAAATCAGTCTTGTGTGGTCTGTATATTACACGGGAAAATTTTGAGAGGCCTTAAAGCAGGTGGTTGACAGATGTATGGACAAGGATGATGATGAACAAACACTTATTGGAGCTCCTTTGCCATAAGAGATTATCCACTGCTGGTCAAGGTTGGCAGAGTATAATTTTTCTTACTTATTGGAGCTCCTTTGCCATAAGAGATTACATTATCCACTGCTGGGCAAGGTTGGCAGAGTATAATTTTTCTAAACTGTTCAAGGGGAATCAACAGATGTGGTGTAGCTCTGTACAGCTTCCTCCAGCTTGAAATCTCTTGCTTGTAGTTTGGGATGGTGTCCTGTTCTTGAGAGACTCTTTCCTTGGAAAAAACAAACAAACCACCAGTCAATATGTAGAAGTATTTCAACTCGTAACCTGTAATAAACTATAGAAGTGTGTATGTACATACATATTTATGACCCAAATAGCTAAAGTATTGGTATTTACTCACTTCTGATGGTCCCATTTCTTGTTTCAATGCATATATAGAGAGATGGGCATTCCCTAATTTTGAAGAACATGTATTTGGGCAACAGAACTATCTGGAGAGTGAAGAAAAGAAAAAAAATATGCTATCTTTTCTCTCTCCTTGTCTTTTTTTCTGCTGCTTCTTCTTCCCTCTGCCTCAGCCTACAGTCCTGTCACATTTAATCCACTGAATGCAACTCCGATAACTTGTTCTCTAATGCTAAGGCTACACTTTATACATTAATGCAGTTTAATACCATTGGTTTTCTTCAGCCCTGTGTACTAGAGACAAGTGCTTTCCTTTTAGTTAGTCCTTCTTGCATTTAGGGAACAGGGATTTTGAGTGAGAGAGAGTTTACTCCCCTCTTTGGCAACTTCGGGTATCCCACAAACCAAAGTGCCACTGCTGTTAGAAGGCCTCCTCTCCAGCTGTAACCTGCTGCTGCATACTCTCTTCTGCCTCGAGTCCCAGTAATGCAGAGAAGAAGGTTCATGAGTGATCTGAGTCTACCAGTGCTTTCTTCATATTTGATTTCTTTCTTCATCACTTCAAATAAATTTCCTTTCTTTCTACTGATTTTTATCTCTAACCTTTAATTCACTCCTTTTTACTCGCCTCTGATGACTCATTTTTTGCTATATTTTTACTGCAATTTTAATCATCTTTTAGCCTAGATCTGCTTTATAATCCCTAGAAAAAGTCATCTTCCTCTGTGCCCAAAGACTGAAAGAAAGCAAATTGCACTCCTGTATTCAAGAAGGGCAAGAAGGAGGACTCAGGGAACTACAGGCCAGTGAGCCTTACATCAGTCCCTGGGAAGGTGGTGAAGCAGCTAATCCTCAAAACTATTTCCAGGCATATTAAGGCCTGAACATCAGTAAACACTTTGTTATTGTGAGGACGACTGAGCACTGGCGCAGGTTATCCAGAGAGGTTGTGGACATAGTTACATCCTTGATGTGGACATCCTTGGACATAGTAAAGAGCTGTCTGGACACAGACCTGGGCAACTGGCTCTAGGTGGCCCTGCTTGAGCAGAAGGGTTGAAACAGGTGACTCCCGGTCCCTTCCAACTTCAACCATTCTGTGAATCTGTGATTCCATGATTCCGTGATTATGTGAAATAAAAAGTCAGAGAATTTCTAGCCTTTATATTGATGATTTCTTACTGAAGTTGAATATGCATTAGGAAATCAGTTTTCTCCTTACGCCTACCTTTGTTTATAAAAAACCAAAAGAACCCAACCAATCAAACAAGCAAACAAAACCAGAAAAAAAATGTGCATTTATAAAATGATCAAGAGTAATTTTATTTCCTTCTTGGATTATTTTATAGACTGAAGAGATTAGAACTTCGAAATAATCCAGACTGACCTACAGTAGGATCCCAGACTTCCTTGAATCATAACATAGAATTATAAAATCAAAGAATAAATCAGGTTGGAAAGGAGGTTTCCAGTCTAACCACTTGCTCAAATCAAGGTCAGCAATGAGGTCAGACTAGGTTCCTCGGAGCCTGAAAAACAACAAGAATAAAGATAATCTACACCAATGGCTGGCTGTCCTCATCGTTTCTTTTCTATTTGAAGAAAGTACATCTCAGAACATATCCTATTTTCATTTAAAATATTTCAAAAATTGAAACTCTAGCACAGGTATTGATCATTTTTTTCAAGAGTTAATTATTTTTATTAGTAAAAAAAGTTCTGCTTCAACTATAAATTTGTCTCCTTTTAATTCCCAGTCACTACATCTTTTTATATTTCTGTCTAACAGTTAAAGAGCTATTTGCTATTATATATTTTTTTTTCATATATATATATTCATAAACCATGACCATATCTTTCCCTTTATTAAAGCAAACAGACTGATCTCTTTAGGTCTTTCACTATAAGATGTGTTTTCAGTCTTTTATGTTGACATCAATTCTTCTCTAAATCTTCTCCAGTTTATCACTTTTCTTGAACTGTAGACACCTGAAATTGAGATAATTTTTCAGAAACAATCATACACCACTTCCAGCTATATAGATAATAAAGCTATTGTTCTACTCAGTAGTTCCCATTTAAACACAGTAACTTGATAAACATCTGTGGTCATGTGTTATCCTGAGACCTAGCATTCTGTTATAGACAACTTTCACCTTTAGTTAAAATGGAGAGTCCTTGGTTGGCTCTGTGCATTAATCCTTCTCAAAAAGCAAGCCACAAGAAACTTAAAAATTGTTCTTTCTAAAATTCCAAAGAGTTTTCCAAGTTCTTAGACCTCAGGTGGGCATCAGTACAGTGCATGAGGGTAATGCTGTGGTGCTGCCGTCTAACCGTAGGATGAGGTCATAGTCAGGACTGCTGCAAGAGGTCATTTCAGTTTCCCAAGGGACAGTTAGGCAGGATCAGTGTAAATTGCCACTAGATGTCAGTACCGATCCATGAAAATACAATACAGACTGCATTTTATGTGGCTGTAAATAAGGCAAACTGAAGAAAGATGTTTGGAAAACCTATATTTGAGCTTCACCTCCAAAGATCCTCTTTCTCATTGGTCTGCAAATTGCATTTACATGGAATCCCTTCAGGCTTCACAGCTATCAAAGTCATCTTTCTCCACCTCTTTCTACTTGAATTCATCATTGCTTTATTCTACAGTCTTCTAAATTAGTCATCTTTTATTATGCTGCAAATATGCAGTATCAGCATTTCTTGGCTTAAATTGATTTACATTTAGAAGCCATTCACTAACTACTTTTTATGTTTGCCAAATGGAAAAAGATGAGATTAGGGATTGATTGTTCTGCCACTTAGATTTTCCTTTCTCTGCAATATGAACCTTTCAGATCGATAGAGCTGGGCAATAATGTAGGCAGAGGTCGAGTGTCTTTTTGATACAGGTGTGTTGAAGCAGAGAAATAAAATCAGAAAAGAGACTTGCAGGCTGGTCTTTCTTGGATGATAAAAAGTGCTTGATATCTCCATTCACCAAAACCCTTATTGATTTCTAAAAAGTGAAGTCATCAATATATGCTTTTTTCGGTCTCAGAGGAGATTTAATTTTATCTAATGTGGCCTCTGTATTCCTCGCATTGCAAGCCAGGGCCATGTGCGTGCATGTGCACACACTTTTCCCCCAACATTTCAAACACTTGACAGCTGGGTGAAGTTTTCCTTCCGCCCAGAGAAGGACTTTTTACATTTCATAATGGATTGCCAGTGCTGCCAGGGCTATTTTCTCTCCAGCTGTGAGAGTGGCTTTTTAAAATGACTCACAAAAGCTGCTAGCCAGCTGCTTCACCTCAGCCTTCACAAGGGCCCTGCATTCTAAACAGGGGTAGTGCTGACTTACTTTAGAAGGGCTCATTTATTTGGATGTTGCAGATGTATTCTGCGTAAAACAGTTGATCCTAAAGAGACCTCCATTCAAGCAGGTGAGTCATGGGCTTACATCACTGCAGGTGTTGACTTCGCGTTAATGTTGTGAAGAGGAAACGTCCCATGAGTTAGTCAGTCATCCTTGGACCCCTTCCAGAAAGCACACAAAGCAACGTATGCACGATATGCTAATTTGTAGCTACTGTATCTACTATACATCTTAAGACATCTGTAAAAATCAGTGCTTACATAGGTATTAGAACAAGAATGTTTTTCATCATGTCCCGAAATGGAAAAAATACTAAGCTGGTTGGTATTTATGTGGCAACTGGTCTCAAATCAAATCATAGAATTATAGTGATTAAGAATTGCAAAGACCTTGATGTCACTCAGTCTTCTTTTATACTAGCTCAGAAGTGTTTCCTACAGCATTTTGCTAGCTTTTACAGGCTGAGGAAAATAAACATTCTCATCAATAGTCTGAGATCAGCTAACGCTCTCTGATTTGGTGTCAGGCAAGACATGCTTTCAGATTTAGACTTGAGGTCAATGAATATCTTTTTACTTCTTGAAAACATAAACATTTCTGCCACAAATATTGAATTTTTTTTAAAAGGCAGGGGTTGCTTAAACTCTGCTTTCAACAAGTTCAGGAAGCAGTATCTCATTATTATAAATCACTGTTCATTAGGTATACTCTGCAAACCCCAACCCACATTCCCACTTTTTCCTCTTTTATTGGGATTGTAGATACATGGGTTTTGAGATGGCTCCATCTCACAAGATTTTAACATAAATAACAGAGGAAACAAGGATTGCCTACAAAACGGGAGTTGGAGAATGACGGTATTCTGCTCAAGTTTCAATATCAGTTCAGCAACACAGTGCAGCATTGAATGAAAACCTTCCATGGTCTCAAGAGCACCAACTGCCACTCAAAAGCAATGTGACTGTGGGAATGTTTGTCCAGACCAGTGCAGACAAGCCTGCGCTCCTTTGCTGCAAGCGGTCTGGACAGACGCCAGTTCCAGTCTGGAATCCACGTAGCCATGCTATCCACCTGGCTAATACGCTTTCCCTTGCACTGCTGTGATGAATAATTTCTCAGGGTTTTCTAGTTCTTTAAGTCACGTAGGAGGACATACCAGCTTAAACATAGTACTGTTTGAACATTAGTAAACGTCTTCTGGACTGTAGCTATCTCTTGCCTGGCCCACATGGGACACAGTGTAGGGTGAACCTGTCTGTACTTGTCCACATAGACTCTGGTAGTTAAAAGAGCTGTAGGAACTTCATCCACCTAAATTGTGGCTTACCTTCCTTAAACACCTTCCAAGTGTTTTGTAAACCCATCCACATTCTTCCCAGGACTACAAAGTTCTGAAGGTACCTACATCTATGTTCTGAAAATGCAGAGGGTGTTCAGTTGGGAAGACAGTCTAGAAACATGCTGCCATTGCTACAATGAAAATGAAAGCCATTCAGATTTTGCTCAGGCTTGAGTAGGCCCAAATCCTTCATTCATGCCAATGCAAAAGGACCCGTGACTTCTCAAAGTCCCTTTAAGTGTCATGAAGACCACTTGAAATGAAAAGGACTTCTTATAGATACCTGTTACATACAGGGTTTCAGCTGCTAGCTTGGGGCTTTTTCAAAATGCCAAAAGATCACTCATCACTGAAACACATTGCGACACCCAAACTTCAGACAGGTTCTTTTTAATAAATTTTACATAGAAACTGTGGGAGTGACCCAGCAATTGGGATGCAATTCTGCAGGAGGTCAGGTTAGATGAACAGAATGGTTCCTTTTCACCTGAAATCTAGAACTCCAAGCAATTTTTTTTAGCAAAAGGAGAGCAGGCTTTGTAATCTCTGTTCCTATGTTTCATTGTTTAGGCCAGAAATCAGAAAAATGCATTTGTTTTGACTTTACAGAGAAAAGCAGGGTGAACTCAGGGGAAATAAATTTGTTCAAAGAGAGGGAAGATTTTCAGTTTTATCCTGAGTCAATAATCCTGATTGTTGGCACTTCAAGTTTTCACTATTCATTTTTCTGACAACTAAACCTTTTCATTTCCACTGCTGGCAGTTCTCTGTACAGTGTTTAGTACTGCTGTTAGCAAAGAATACAGAATATTTTTCAGTCATAGTGAAAAAATTATTGACTCAAAATTCTAGCAATTATTAGGAGAGTTTTTTTCAGAACCTATTTTTCACTGTGGATTTCTACTGTTTTTCTGTTTCCAGCAGCCTTTCCATGTGGTCAATAAAAACCAGCTTTGAAATCAAATACCATTTTCGTATGCCACTAACATCTGTAAACACAGCATAGGTATTTCTGACCCAGACTCCAGTATGTATCCACCATATTAATTACTCTGAGTATAGTTGGTCTCAAAACCTGATTGTGTTTACCATTTGTTTTTTTCACCATAGATTTTTATATCCCTTTCATATCCTGCCTTTTCATATTCTGCATGCTAGGACACACCAAAGGTCTCCCTTTTAAGAAAAAGGGGGATATTTTCTGGGTGCTAATGAATAAGAAGGCAGCTGGCACTAAAATCCTGTTAAACTATGAAAGCCTTTGCTTTCTTTGTATTCTTTGTCTTTGGTCAGGTTCTCCTCTCTTCATCTTACTGTCATTACCCACTTCCCCATAGTCATCACAGGTATCTGCAGATTTCAATAATGAAAACTGACATCTAAAAGTCAGAATGACAATTACTGCATGGAAGTTTAATATATCCAACAACTGGAAGCATTAGACAGATAGGAGTAAAGAAAATATTTAGGAGAAAGTGTTTAAATTGCTTTTTTACTTGAGCACTTACAGACTGTCCCACTGACATTTTCAGGTAAAACAACACAAATGATAACAACGAATCTATTTTCTCTTGATTTTAAAGAACGTGGGCTGAAATCTCTGCCAGAGTTCTACAATTACAAGCCAAATAGACATTTTAATCATCTCTCCTCTTCAACCACAATGCAGCTCTCCATATAAATATGAACATACTGATAAACTGTGCAGTGCTTCAGCTTCACCTAGTTCTTGCCACAAGCCTTATGTTACATACAGAGGGCCCCAACATGCCAGCAGATGCAAACTGTTTTGGACAAGTAGGGCATTTCAACACCCCAGGTTTCTAATAGGGAGCACCTGGCCAAAATAATCTTTCTGTTTTAAAACAGGTGACAGAAGGAAATCAAAGCCTCCTACATCAAGTAATTCCAGGCTGGTCACATCTTCAGATAAAGTCCTCTTCAGAAGTTTTTGAGCTATCAGGAAAGGTGCCACTGATGATCATCAGGGTACACAACTCAGCTGAGAAGTAGCTAAACTCTCCAATTGGCCTCTAAAAAAGGCTGTTACGTAGCCCTGGTAAGATATTTAAGGAGTGTATTCTACACAGTGTTAGCTTGAATGCAGCTGCACAATAAACCCATCTCCGAGTGACTTCTTATCACATATTGCTGCAATATCAGATAACTTAAAAGAAGATTTTTCTCCTCTTAAAGCAACTTCTGACAAGTTCTTCTACAAAAAAATGGGGTGGGGTGCGAGAGACAGACTTATAACTATGAGCAAAAAAATCATGATGTAAGGTAACCATAAACCCCTGTCTTTGTTATAATTACTGTTTATTTGTTAACTAACAACATACATTTACTCATAGTCTACACTGTACATCATGCTCTTTCTGACCTTGTTTATGTCCCCTCCCAAAACATTAGATGAAGCTTTTCAGAGATACTATTATAGGGGGAAAAGATTATTCTTTTATGTATTTCATTTCTCAGTCTTGAATTGATTTTAAAGCTTTGTTCCTGAATATATAGTTCCTTTTTTTTTTTTTTTTTTTTCCCCCCACAGGAAAACAAATAGTGGCCCACACTAATGTCTAGAAGATCATTTTAAGACATCAAACTCCCACTGACATGTAAATGAACAATTTTCATTTGCCTAGTGCAATGTATACAAAAGTGATTGATCTACATAAAAGAATGTGATTTCTAAATGTTTTCTATGGCCCCAGCTGTTCAGTGCTCCAAACATGTGGAGAATATCAAGGACAAAAACTACAAAGTATGTGATTTTTTTTTTTTACCAATACAATGATTGAATTATATACCACAAGAGACTTCCTACTGGTATATCAGGAAAAACTCATCTAAAGCCAATAAAATGGAATGGATCAATGGATATTTCATCATAGGAAACCCAGCTGCAAGATAACAAAATGGACTGCATTTAGCCCTTCATCTCTCAAATGTCTGACACTGAAAGTGGGCAGCTGTGACTTTTTGGTTGTGCTGTTTGTTTATTTTGTGGCAGACGATTGCCTTTGAGAATGTAGTAAATACTAGAGGTTTAATCACTTATTTGAGAGAAGGAGGGGGAGAGCTGATATTTTTTTTCCCCTTTTTATTTCTGAAGATACTTGGCACATAGTATTTAATGTGACCTAACTATAGAAGGAAAAAAAAACCCACACCACGCTTTCAGTGTGGTTTGCTGAACACCCACATATTAAACATGTTCTGTAGAATTTACAATAACTCGTTCTGGTTACAAGAGCAATGATTTCTAAAAATAAATTTGAAGAAGTTTCGAAGCTTGTATATTGCATTCTTAAATCAGAAGATTTTGTCTAGTATCTTGTATAGTTTTCGTTCTCCTTTAAAAGAAAATACTTACCACTTTCCTAGCAAGCTCAAGAAGATTCTGTTGGTGGAAGCTTCAATGCATGTGTAATGTTCTGGTGGGCATTCACAAGGCTCTGCAATGTCTCTGATGATACCATTCAACAGTTTCATCAGCAATCTGGAATCAAATGTAAAAATCATTCAATAATAATTTTCCCACACCAGAAAGCTTGGCAGAGTAATATGGTGGTAAGGCACTACCACAGTGTGTTCCTGGATCCTCCCATACCACCTGGGCCTGTTGCTCTATGTGGCCACGTGTGAAGTGAAATGTCTCAGAGTCGGGAACATGAATAAAGCTTCAGCAGCAGTCCTTGTCTGTGTTCATCCCACATAGCTTTTGATACTTGAGTTAAGCACCCACTACAAAGTTAGATCTCTCTTTTTATCAGTGGTGAGAGCTGGGTACCTGTGATCTGTGTCCAGAGGGACAAAAGTCTACAATGACAATATAAAGAACCTACATCTTTGTGTTCTTCATTGGGAAAAAAAAAAAATAAAAAAATTGCCTGCTCTTACAAAAAATCCAACCTCTTTCCTTGAAAATCATGCCTCTAAAAACAGGCCATTCTGAACTAGCCATTAATTTTACATACGATAAAGTGGAAATACAGACATAACAGAAAAACAAAAGTTTTCTGAATTGCAGGTGAATTTACGTTAAAATTTGGCTTGCATTTTTATCAATGGAAATTATTCACTTTGGGAACAAGTTCCTGAGGGTAGAGATGGACTGTCCATTTCCCGATGTCCTCCCATCAAGTCCGATGGCTACCTTTTTAAGAGGAACACTTTCAGTGGACACAAATAATGCTTCAGCTGAGGACTAGGCGTTAGGCTCCAAGAAACTGAGAAGACATTGGTAGTTCTAAGATATATTGTAAGTCACACTAGGAGATGTCATGATTTCTCTTCCCTTTAGCTCTTTAAGTTTACTAATCTCCAAAGTCCCGTTCAAATATCAACAATTACAGCATCCTTCTGATGTAGGTATTATTTCTCCTTTGCAGATCAATAGGGAAACAAGCAGAGAGCAAGAATTTTTCCAAATGTGTGTGCCAAAAGTTAGATAATATATTTGGGTATCTGAAGGGAAAAAAGTATTTCAAGCTCCCTATTAATCTAGCCACCATCATAGAAACAGAGATACTGATTTAAAAGGTAATCTAACTTTAAACTCAAATTTGAAACATTTCCGTTAAATTGATGGTATAAGTGCACACATTGAATCAAAGGTAGAATTTGGACTCCTCACTCTTGTAATTAGTTGTGCTGTAAGTGGAATTATATGTGTGTGTATATATATATATTATAGGCTATAAAAATATGTGTGATAACTCTGATGCTTTCAAATGTTGCACTGTGAACTGGAAGTGCACTACAAGGCTACTCTGTCCATACTCAAAAAGTTTAAAGTGTCCTAAACCCCTTACCTGGGATTTTTAAAATATCTATCAACCTGGTCAGATATGGAATTATGGATCATGCTGGAATCAGGTTCATAATCTTGGGAAAACCTGAACAGATACACAAATTCCTCAAATTGCCCACAGATGAAATTTCCAAGGATGCATTTTTGCAACCCTTTCCTACTTCCTCCTTATTTTATTCAATATCTTTTTAAATGTGAGGAATTTCATAACTAGGTGCCCTATCCTCATTCTCATCTTGCCAGTTCTGCAACTAAAAAAAGATTATCATCCTGTATTTACTCTCTATACCCATACCCTTTCCTAAAATTGAAAGCATTCTGTTCATTCTATGTTTATACTAAAATCTATATTTAAATGAGAATATGTTCTCAAAAATTTCTAGTATCCTTTCTTTATTCACAAAGGTCATGCTGTAAACACTGACCTCCTTTTTTAAGCCTATAGAAGATTTTTTTAGTCTTACATTCACATACTGGATTTTCAATTGCTTGAACAATATAGTAAAAAAGAAGGAAATATCATAAATTCACTCAGTTCAAAGAATCTCCAAAGCTTTCATGAAGGTAGATCATACAGCATACATTTGTTACATATAATTTAAGTGCGTAATTGTATAATTCACCTATGTGAGTGTGACACATTTTATTTAGTAAAGCAGATTAACTCCTTATCTGAAGACAGCAACATTTCACATGTAGCTTATGATAATTGATGTTCTTGCAAGTGAAAGTGGTCCTTAATTATTTTTCTTTTCCTCTCCTAGAGGGAGCGAAACTCAAGTTGATTAATTTATGAAGTCAATTTTGTGTTAGATTAATGCCATATTGCATTACACTTAGCTAATTTGTTGCCAGGTTGAGTCTCTTATACTTTTTCACTACTGATAATAGAGCCAAACTTCTTGTCAGTCCAGACCGGAATGTCTACTCTGTCAACATGTTGCTGAAACACACCCTGAAGGGCACGTTTTGTAGTTCACAGGAGCCTCACGTCACGCATTAACATTTTGCAATACTGTATATATGAAAGCTATGCTTGAAAACATGTTGATGAAGATTGTAACAATCTTCAGAGGGAAGAACTATATTTTCCAGCTATGGGACCTATGCAGAGAGGGAGCAGGGGAGGGTTATGCAGATTGTAAACAGCTCTGTTATGGTCTCACTGTGACCAGCAGCTGATACAAGATGCTTAAAATCCCTTACATCATACTATGTAGGTGTTCGAAATTCTGATTTGAATCTTAAATATAACATACATCTGAGAAGGGAGTTTATAAAATGAGGGAATGTATGCGCAACTAATGCAAAATTTTTCCCCTGACAGAAATGATTATTCCAGGTGTTTCCAGAAGTTGGTGTGTTAGTTTTGGACTTACTAGAGCTACCATGCTGAACAAGAATAACCAGAGATAAGTACCAACTATTCCTAAGAGATTTTCAATTAAATAATATTTTTGTGTTTTTGAAAATGTGTTATCTAAAAGGTTCATGTTCTCAAATGTATTCCTGGACATGGTGCTATGATTGGGGTGAACAAGGGGCTTCAGGAACCAGCACCAGTAGTTATGCAGCCTAGCTGGGGCAAAATGCGAGAATGACTCGATCAAAACTCTGCTTAGCTGCGTAATAGTGTTAGAGCACTGGCAAGTCAGCCCAGTCTCTCAGCAGACATTCGGCTGATGTATGCCTTAATATCTCTGTGTATATATAGATATTTTCTGAAGTGTCGAGTTCAAGAACTGACTTGATTAAGCAGAATCCTGTCATCTGCCAACCTTCTGGCTTTGTAATTGTCTGTTAGCTTGTCTAGACCTTGGAGTCAGCGTGCTCGTGGTGTGCTTGGGTAGCAGCACTTTGAAAACACGGGCTGCAGTTCTGCCCTACCTGCCCTACTCTGCCCAGGGAGTACGGGTAAGAACTAAGCCAAGAACTCCTTCCAGTACGGATCAGGCTGAAGTGTTTGCTGTATGAGGCTGAAGCATTTAAAAATAAGTGGTGGATGCAATCTTTCTTTCATGGCCTTCAGAAGCATCTTTCTCTGTTCATTAATATTGCAAGGAATTTTAGGTACTTGTTTTACAGGGCAACTGAAATATAAGCACAGAGTAAGTGCCTAAATAAAGAAGACAAAATCAATCTTCAGTGATAGTCCCAGAACTACTGAGTACATCACAGGAATATAAAACCTGTAACAGGCACCAGTGTTCATACCATTATATTCCCATCTTCTGCAAAGGGTGACTGTATCTTGTTGATCTGTAAAAATCTATTGTTTCAAATATTTGCCTTGCTTTTTATTTGATGACTGCTTATTTTTAATTTCCATTAAAGCAGGTACAGTTATAATTTTATTTTAAAAACAGTTTCTATGGGACAAAAATCATGTTTTCTTTAGTTAGTCTCTTCCAGGTTGTCTTTTTCCATTACTTTTCCATTCTGCCACACTGCAGATTTTTTTTGATACTGTTATTAGCCAGATACTCAGATTACTCGTTCTCTCACCATATGTACATAGGTAGGTGTGCGTTCTCTCCTCTTCTCCCCACACATGTATATGTTTCAGGAAAATCTACCTTTTAATTGCTTTTGTTTACCATAGTTTTGATATAGCATATGGCTTCCATTTCCAGGACTTCTACACTGAAAAATCCACACTGAAAACCTAAAACATTCTTTTTTTTTCATGTCAGCCAAATAAAACAAACAGAAAAAAAATGTTTCCAAAATGATTTGGATGTTAAGGGAGAGCATTCTGCTGTAAATTAGGGGGCCCTTATAATTTTTGAATTAAATCAGCTTCAGAAGTTTAACCTTCACAGCAATTAGCAGACTGAAAAACATCAGATTTTTATATTTTTACCATTTTTTTCTCTTTCTTTATTTCAGGATTTCATTGTTATTCTTATACTTTCTTTGCTTGTTTTGTTTTGCTTATGTCCAAATCTGGAAAGAGGCTGCTGTCCTTCACAACCATACCAGAGCGATATTCATAGTAAAGCCATCATTAGCACTGGGGACAGGCACTGTGGGCCTGCCTGCTTCCTGCTCAGTTGTAATGGAAGAACAAAATTGTATGGTTTTAACACTGAATGTAACCAAGAATCATGCACTGCTGTGGTAGGAGAGCTGTGCAATGGAATTTGAACTCAAATACAACAAGGGCTTATTCTGAAGCGTGTAGGATCAACTTATGTTCAGATTTGGTGCACAAAGCTTCCCATCTGCAAGATGATTCCCTTTCTGTTGCTGTTTTTGCCTGGGAATTTCCAGACCTGCAACTGTTAAAGTGATACCTGTGTTTAAAAAACACAAAAAACCCCAAACCAATAAAAACCTCCAACAAACAAATATAAGCTAGAAATGATGAGGGATCATTTGCACTTATGGTCATGGTCATGGTAGGCTGCTCTTGAGAGAGCAAAAACAGACTGGGAAGACCATCCTCACTTAAGCTCAGTGAGAGAGGGTACAGTGGTACTTTTGAAAACGGCAAAGCCCCAGCTTCACCATGAGCTCATGTAAGGGATTTGGTCATGTCTGGGAGTAGGTTTTCATCCACAGTCATGGAAGTATACAGCTCTAAGAGTTTTAAAACAGGTATCAATTACCTAGTATCATACTTCCGAGGATCTGTCGATACTTAACTTGCAATGATAGCATATAGCACATTCAGAAACTTAGTTGTTTCTGAAAACCATGTTTTTGATCTGTTGTGATGTAGTTATGTAAAGGTATAAATTAGATATTGAAGGTATAAAGGACTAATACAGAATCTCTATTAACCTTCTGGGCAGGTATGGAAGTGGTTATCTCATGTGATGGACAAAGCCTTCTACATGACAAAAGCATCTCTCTCATGAACTCTCTCATTTTTCTGCCTTTCCTCTTTCCAAGTTAAAAACATCTACATTACTGCATGAAACATCATTCCCCTCTGAGATTGGCTCTAGCTCTGCCCATAATCTCAGCTGAAGGATAACAAAAGATGAAGGCTATACTCTTTCTCCCGTTTACTATTTCCAAGGACTAATCACTTTTACTAATATAAATATATTTTCTTCCCAACCTAAAATCTTTGTCTTTAAGTACAGATTTTAGTTTCTCTTTTGTCTTTTTAGCTATATTATGGGAGCCTGAAATATGCAATATTTTCTCCACATTAAAATAGTTAGACTATGCTACAGTCAAATCAACACTTGATACATTTGATGAGCTAAACAGATCAAGCTCCCCAGGTCTCCCACTATAAAGCATTTGTTCCAGTCCTGTCATTATTCTGTGGCTTCTTCCTTCACATTCTCCAGTTTTACAAGAGAATTTTAAAAATGCTTTCATTTTTTTGTTGAAAGATTTTAGGATGGTAGAGAAAATACTTATTAGCATTAGTTTTGTCCAAAATACATACATATTAAAAATGCATACCCTGACAGTTTTGTCAAATTGTTGACTTTTAATTACTTTTCATACATTTAACAAGGTTGCATCGAGGTCACCTGCTTAAAATCAACAATGGCACATTTGTACTAGTCTCTGTTTAGGGCTGTTGTACTGTAGTGTCTTATACAGTTGAAGGAGGGAAGTAGTCACAGCGCCAGTTGGCCAAAGTAACTGTTACTTACCGTGCTCTTGAATCTAGATGTTACAATAATCCCCAAAACTAAGCACCCATAATTGGGAATATTAATTCAGTGTAGAGCCCATAAGGGGTTCTTGCTCTCTTGCTCCCTGGAGCGTGTCCAGAGGAAGCTACAAAAATGGTCAGAGGGCTGGAGCACCTCTGCTATGGAGACAGGCTGAGAGAGTTGGGGCTGTTCAGCCTGGGGAAGAGAAGGCTGCGGGGAGACCTGATTGTGGCCTTCCAGGACTTACAGGGGGCCTATAAGAAAGATGGGGAGAAGCTTTTTAGTAGGGCCTGTAGTGTCAGGACAACGGGCAATGGTTTTAAACTAAAAGAGGGGAGATACAGACTAGATATAAGGAAGAAATCCTTTACAATGTGGGTGGTGAAGCACTGGCACGGGTTGCCCAGAGAAGTGGCAGAAGCCCCATCCCTGGAAACATTCAAGGTCATGTTGGACGGGGCTCTGAGCAACCTGATCTAGTTGCAGATGGCCCTGCTCATGGCAGGGGGGTTGGACTAGATGAGCTTTAGAGTTCCCTTCCAGCCCAGATTATTCTACGATTCAATGATTTTACAGGTTATACTTGGTCAGTGGTCATATTAGCTCACTGGTTGGGTTCTGTGTCCTATCTGCAGTTCGTCTGCACTGCACATATGTTAGTTTATATGTGGGCTTGTTTTTCAATAAATTAAGCAAATTTTCACTGAGAAACAAAGTTTCATTTTCCCCTCCAGATATGATTATCTGTGGACTGCATTCATGAGAAACACGTAAGAAGCATGCTTCCTTCAGCGAAGTCCATCACTTGTCTATCAGTACTATCCCAATAGGTCTTGACCATCACACACACTCTCACGTGCTACCAATATCCTTGCCCTCATGTTACAAAAATTCCACTCTGATTTGAAAGGAGAAAACCAAAATACAACAGCAGTTATGTTTGTCCTGGGGAGACCTACATGCAGTGCTAACCACTGGGAACAAGCTCAGTCCACTCCAAACCCAGAATACTGTAGACACAAATGCTCTGCATCTTCTGTCCTAAGATCCAAGGATTGTTTCTGGTTGTAGACACCTTTGGAACTACAGACACATTCATAATATCTGGTTAAACGCACCTGACTTAGTGGACATTTTAAATTATTAAGTTCATGATGGTCCAATTCTCCCTTCCTGAAGGTTTTTAAGACTCTGCCAGACAAGGTTATGACTGGTCTGATCTAAGTGGCTATAGTCCTACTTCAGGCAAAAGTTCAAACAAGGTGTCTTCCAGAGACTCCTTTCAGTCAACCTTTCTATGCCTTTAAGATCCAAGGAGTCTGTGTGATGCTCCAGCTGGACCTTCTGCAGAACAGGGAGCGGAAAGCTTCAAGCCGGATTTCCTTCTTTAAGTTCAGAATATCCCCCCGAGTTGGGCTTTAGTTTCTAAAAAATGAACAGTCTGTCCTGATTTAAATGCATCAGGAGCAGAGAATTTATTTTCTGAATGAGAAAATTACCTTAAAATGTAATTAGCCTCACAGTTCAAAATATGATTGCTATTTTTTGTTCCAAAATAGAGGAAGCGTAGAGGAGTTATATCCAGTCTTGCATACCCTCTCCCTCAGGAACATGCCCTAGTGGGTTTTCTATCATCTTACTGGGAAACAACTGTACAACTGATGGGTTTTCATAATACTTACAGTGGGTTTTAAGATTTGACCAAGTAGAATTTGTAGTAAATCCTGAAGTCCTCAGATAGAAGATGCAGTACAAAGGGTGCAATCCTATGTCCTGGAGTCTATTAGTGTTGGTGTCACTGACTCCTTGCACGTCTCCAAGACCACTTTGGTATAATAACGGAAGGATCTGAATGCTGTTTAGTTTGAACAGCATTAACAAACTTTCTTGTAAGAAGGAGTGTCTTTGGTTTGTGTGCTACAGATAAGTTTTAACTTAGCTTTAACTTAACTTTAACTAAGTTTTAACTTAGCTGTGGGTTTGTTCTTTCAAAGTAGAGAACACTGGCAGCTGTTGTAGGTCTCAAGAAAGTGTGAAGTGCTCGTTACATCCAAAAATCAAGCCAATCACAGACTCAGTGAGTGTGAAATGCTTGGATGATCTGATCCCATTTCCACTGAAGAGATTCAGAGTTTCCCCATGGTTTTAATGGCATGATTGATACTAAAGTGACTGGACAAAAAAAACAATCAAAATGGGATTACAAAACTGAAATACAGTCAAGATTATTTTAACATTGTATTTTTTATTCATCTTATTATTTCAACTGAGTCTCAAGCTTGAAATAAACACAAACAACTTTCCTCCTTATCCCCTCACAATTTCTTGGTTTAGTGAAAAATGTGTAATGAAATGGGTGCTGCCATGTCCCACTGATAATCATCGCAACCATGCAGTCAAAAGCATACAAATGAATAAGGAAATTAGAAGGTCTCCACTTAGGATCGATTGTCTGCCTATTCGGACATATGAGGATATAAATATGCGTCACAACCTCCAGCTAACTTTTCTTGAATTGAGAAACTATCTTTCACTCCATTTAACAATGTACTTGAGCCACATTTGAATTTTTATTCATTTCCTCCTGACTTCTAAAGTAGTACAGGGAAGGTGGAAGAAAAAGAATGTTGTAAAAGCACCAACCTGATAGAATGTCACTAGGGAAAAATATAACGTGGAGCAGAGAAAATAATAGCCTGTCTGTCCTTCAGCAATGGGCTACAATAAAAGTTGAGAATCCTAAGTGAGAATAAGCATTTAAGCCTAATCACCTTGACAAATAATGTGATTGAAAGGGGATGGGAGACAGAAAGAGGAATCAAAGTTCCTGATTATTGAAATGCTCCTTTTAACAACAGTATTTATTTCACCTAGGCTGAGTAAAGGCTGTGACTTACCATAGGCTGCCTCAGGAAAAGCATCAATTTGTAACGAATGCTTTTTTTTTTTTTCCCTTGCTCACATTTTTAAGCGGATCTGCATAAAAAAAATGAAAACCCAGAGAACAATCCTCTACAAATTCAATTTCTTTAAAAGAAATAACACATAAGTGAAAAAATAAATTAAACAACACCATTATTTGGATTACATTTATCTTTAATCCACTTTGTCCTCTCTATGAAATACAGTATGAAGACATCTGCCAATATTTTAAAGGCTTCTGCTTGTGTCTGAATTATGTTTTTAAATTAGACCCTAAAGCTGCATTCTAATGCATTACTTTCATTTACTGGAGTATGCATATACTATCATAGTACTCCCATGACATTCTTTATTTAATCAGTCTGAGAGCTGTACAGACCCATATCTATTCCCACATAAATCTCTGCCAAATACTGCTGACTTTTAGATTTAACCTCACTGGCAATGAATGACCTCCTTGGGAAAAAAAAATGTATAAAATGGACAAATATTTTAGGGGAAGAAGCAATCTTTTTGGATAATCAGTGAAAGGTATGCAAATCTGACTGTTTCAGAATGGAGGTGGTGTCCTTGTGGTGAATAGGAACTGCTGCAGTAAACAACTTTAGCCTTTCCTATTAAAGGTTAGGGGGAGTGATTGATATGTTTGACAAAGAAATGTAAGGTCAGGAGCAATAAAGGCAATCTGTTCTTTATACAAAAAGTACATGAAAAGCAGTACATATACTGGGTATTCTCTAGTTGGTTTTGGTGCACCTGCTATTTCAGAATAATAAATTGAGCTGAGTCCTGTTGCAGCTTGTGCAGGTAAGGAAGCATCATTGTTAACTCACTCTATTCTCTGATCTCTAAAAAAAGACAGTCCTCATGAGCATCTCCTTGACCCTATTTTAACTTAGAACCCCACATTTATTTTTTTTTTGGCACAGCAGTTAAGCTGCAACTAAATCTACAACTGTCACACTCATTTAAGTAGAACTTCTTGAAGAAAATAAATGTTAAGCTTCAGGTAACAGTATCAGAATCTGCCCAAATAATTTTAGTCCTGTCTTGGGCTATGGTTTCCAGAAGTATAAATTGAGTATATATCATGACATCATGCTAGAAAAGGCTGTTGCTATCGTTTAGGGTTTATGTATATAATTTCTATAAGATTCCAAGTGCAGCTACGTTGTCTTAAATCAGGATGAATTCTCCTTCAGGCCATCACTACAGGTCTTTGCTTAAATTATCTGTTAATTTTAGTTCCCTATGTTCCAGTGAGCTCTGAAAGCACAATCCCCTACCACCAACCAGTCCCTCTACAGCGAAGAAAACCACATTGTGGATTAATGACACATTCACTACAGAAAGTTCATTGTAGAATCTGGACTTCAGATATTAACGTTTATTTTATAGCACAAATGGCTTACAGTACACACAAGCGATTTAATAACAATAATTACACAAGAAAACACAAGTAACCACACAAAGATAAACCTTCTTTTTTTCAGTCAAATAACTTGCGGTAATGTATTTTCCCCCAGTACAGACTTTTTCTTACACTGAAGGAAACAGCAGACAACGGAGGCATCTTGCAAAACTAATTGCAGCCAATAACTGGAATCACAGAAGACAAGCATAGAAAAGACCTTGAGATCTTATCTAGATTTTTCTCTATTTGAAGACAAGAACAGATATGCCTGAACTGTTCCTGGCAGCTTTTTTTTTTTTTTTTTTTTTTTTTTTGGTTTGTCTTTCAAAACCTCTAGAGATGGAGCTTTGGTGGTTTTCTGAGAAAATCTGTTCTTATATATCATGATCTCCTGCACTTAAGTTCCTCCCAAATGTTCTAGTATTACTAGACTATTTCAAAGCAGTTTATATCACTTAAACTAGACTTATATGACTGACTTATTTTTTTACATACACAAAAAATCTCTCTAATTACAGAATAATTCTCAATTCTGGAATCCAAGTCACATTTAGATTGTGGAGGACAGATGTGGAGGTCCAATGCCACCAATGGAATCTGAAGCAGTACTTCATCAGCGGGGATTTAGGTAACCCATGTACAGGCCCAGGATCACAGAAAAGCTTATACAGTTCATGCCCTTCAACTCCTACCGTCGTCCTCCTGCCGTGCAGCCATAAAATTACAACTGTGTATCAGAATATTTAGCTGATCCTTCCATTTCCACAGTGCATATACAATAACTGTGACCAAGAGCTAAATTATGTGTCTTGGTTTAACAGACCCAAGCTGAAACCAGTACGTCTTCTTCAACATTTTAGCAAATTGACCTTGGTAAAGACCAACCTCATCTGTAGGACTGACACCCAGCTGAGACCAAGGTCTGCCTGTGTGTTAAATGTTTCTCTCTGAATGCTTTCTCTTCCAAAAGGGATCTGACACTGCGGGGGTTAAGTGGTGCAGAGAGGAGTTTCTCACACAGATAGCAAAGTTTTCAGGTAAAAGACAGCTACTAATAACAAATTTCCAAGCTGGTTGTACTGCCTCTTGGAAACAGAGGCAAGGAAGAGCTCTCTTGCTATCGGGCTCTGGTGTCAACCGGGAAGCAACAACTCATTTGCTGGAAGAAGGCTGGAAACACCTTCTGTAACCACTCCTCGGTCGCAGCTCATTGCTTCATCTGTACTCCATATAGCGCATGGATGAGACACTACCTTATTTCTGACTCCTACAGTCTTCTGACCATAGCTACGGCCACAGCATTTGGATTAAAGATTCAATACTTTGGGTGTATGATGAGCGGGGCTTGGACTCAAGGAAGGCATCACAAAGATTTCTAGCTTAACAGAATGCATCATAGTTTACAGCATCACCATGCTATTCCAGAAAGTCTAAACTTCTCCTTCTGCCTTCAGTTTTCATGTTTCACACTGTGCACACATTCTGTCTTGTCTCTTTAAATCTTTCATTTCATCATGTTTTTTTTGAAAAATATCCCTCATAGAGGGTGAATCTACCCAAAAGTCAACATAAATGCCTTTCATCTGGACTGAACCCCTCTTTACAGCTTTACACATCCCATAGAAATAGAATTATTTATTTCAGTATGTTTATCCTCTGAAGCTAGGATTTTTCAGTTTTAGATTCAGCTCTCAGGAGAAAAACTTGCAGCACAAGCCATTATATATACCCAGGCAATGACTCTCAGCTGCCAGAAAATTGCAGGCCGAAGGGACACTGCTGTAATCTCGGATTCCAACTGGTCCATGCATTTCCAGTGGCCATGCATAAAGAGACTCACAACTGTTCATTAAGTTTGTTGTGAAACCAAGTGTTTAATATCTGTATTTCCGAAGGATCAATAGGAAGTTAAATTGAGTGAAACTAGTTTTGAACTAGTGCAGTTTCAGAGAAACAGCAGCCTCACATATCTCAAAAGAACTCACATTTTAATGTAGCACCATGAGTTTGAAACTATTTCTACTGTTTTGGGTTGATGAAGGTTTTTCATTGTTGTTGATTTGCTTTTTTAATGAAAGGCTTCACTATGCATGTAAAGAAACTGCTGTAAAAAAGCTGCACTGTTCATGGGTAGAAGCATTTCTTTTACTGATAGGTTATCAACCCCAACCATATTATTTAAAATGGCTTGTCAGTAATAAGGTTGATTTTGTTTGCTTTTGTACACTGTGCTTGCATTTTCACGTTATTATAATGCAAGTAAAAAAACATGTTGGGAATGCATTTGTCTTTAGTAATAGTTTTCTTGGTTATTACATTTTCTTCTGTCTGTTTTGGTACAAATTACCTGGTTCAATGATTAAAATCTATTGGAAGTAGTGACAGCACTTCGCATTTTTTTCTGTGGAGCTGCTAGTACAGTGGTGTGCCTCTCACCCTTGACAGGGTGCCAGGGCCTCGAGAGCACCACCAGCTATGACTGTCCCTGACCAGACCCTGTGGGTCTCCCCTCAGCCTGCCCATGGCCCAGGACCCCATGTCAGCCCCTCAGGGCCATCAACCCCCACCCCTGCGATGCCAAAGCGGGGCTGGTCTCCTGTTCTCTACAGCCCAGCCCTGCCTGACCATGGGTCCCACTGAGGCGGGTGCACTCATGGGCTTATGTGCCCATCCCCAGGGAGGTGCTGATGCCCAGGAGCTGCCCCTGACTGCCCCCGGCTGTCCTGTTCCTCTCTGGGGTCTGGCCCCGGCTGCATGAATACTTTGGTGTAATAGGCTACTGTCGACCTCTGGTATCTTTTCTTCTACCTGAGTGGAGGTAAAAGCATTCATCCCACCGCAAGCTCCTTGGCTGAGGAAGCAAGGAGAGAAGTGTCTTGGAGGCAGAGGCAGGCTGTCAAGAAGCAGGCTGCATCAAACAGCTGTTTCCTGTGTTCAATTTCAAGTGAGTAGAATTCATGGGATTTTCAGGTACGCTGATGCTGCTGAGCTAAGATGGAGGTTATGAGAAATGATAAAGCATTTTGAACACTCTTACAAAATAAAATTATAGAGATGCTAATACAGATGGAATGCATAAGTGTCTTTGGAAATGTCTTTGAAATTTTCCACTTGAAAATTATCATCTTTCTATAGCAATTTAGGACAATGATAGTTCTTTATTATCTCAGTTGGACTGCTTAAAAAAAAAAAAAAATCTATTGAAATCTTGAGACTCCTTAATGGCCTTGTTTCTTAAAAGTACTTACGTAGTTGCCTTGAAGGCTGAAAGAAGAAGAAACCTTGAGAATGCTGTCTGAAATAGACTGTAAAAAAAAGATCCCCTCCATTACAGTCTGGGTAGAATGAATACAAGCCTGCTGTTAAGAAAAAAGGGGTAGGAGCTGGGATACATGAGTTTCACACCATGCCTTGCTTACATAGCAAATTAGAACTTGTTAAGCTGTTAGTTCATCAGCTGGTACCCTCATAAAATGACTTTCTTGAAGCAGGATTCTGAAACTTCAGGAGGACATGACAAGAATGGATCATGGCTTTATTGCTGTTTTAATAGTTTTTACCTTGCAGGTAACCAAAAAGCTCTAGAAAAATGACGGTATCCCAGTCAACTCTTTGAAGTTACACTTCCTGACACGGGACAGGCCTGCACTCTGGAACGTAGCACAGCAGAGCAGTTTTAGCAGCAAGGTAGCATCAGTGTCGCACAATAGAAAAAGAAGCAGAATGAAAGCAATAATGCCGTTGTCTCCAGTACACACAAGAGTTAGGAAAAATACACTTTTCCCTTCCATTCCTCTTCACTTTTTTTCTGTTGATCTGTGAAATAAAAGAACTAATAAAACCCGAATCTGTATTTGCTACAAACCAGTGATGGACCAGGATTTCTGCTTTCTAGACTGTGGTGATTTGTATGAGAAAAGGCCAGACAAAGAGTGTTCTAACAGAGTCTATCATGAAGAGCAGAAGAGAGCAGTAGGAGCTCTGAAAGGAATATGGAGCCAAGTGGCTGCATTATTCTGTGTTTTATGAATCATAAAATGCAGTAAAAACATTAAAGACATTTCTAAGGCTGTACTCTGGGAGCCTGCAGAATACAATTTCTTTTCAACAGCCTCTGCCCTACATTTTGCTGCCAGCCTCGACATGATCCCATCTAAGTTACAAACCACAAGAACTGTGATTAACTTGTGATATACTCCTCTGAGACAGTTTTTCCCAAAATAGTAAAGATCATTCCACAGCATAATTGTTTTCTAGCAGTCTCTTTGTTCTCCATTGCCACACTGTATAATTGTATGATTGTATACTGGTGAAATAGAAGCATTTTCCCATCATCACAATATCACTGTATAATGTAGTAGATGTTAATAAATATTATAAAATAGAATAATAGACCTTAAAAGGTCAGAAGGATCTGGTTTTATCACATAGTCTCCAGTTTGCCACAGCAGAGCTCTAATTCCTATACTGCCAACCCAAACTCAAGAACTGAACAAATAACTAACTTTTCGGTTCTTTTTTTTTTTTTTTTTTTTTTTCTTTTGAGAAAAAGCTAGAGGTATGGAAAATTACTTTGATATTGGCTGTTTTTCTTACTCTGTAAACAGCACATGGCCATGCAGTGTCCAGTACAGTATGTACAGCAATATGGAAGTGTTTTCTTGGCAACAACAAGAAAGTAAAGCAAGAGATATCCAAAGGAACATAAGCGGAAGGCTGGTTGCTGATGGGCAAGATAAGTCTCCCCACCGAACTAGCCTACTTTGTCATTCCAACTGTTCAAAACCTGACATTTTCCAAGATGTAATTAATATTCACTTTGAAGATGCTTTTAATGAGCTATGGATGCTAAGTTAGTCTGTAACAGCTTTCCAGTTGTAAGTAATGATTCACTCAGAGAGTAACAGATTCAGCTTTGGAATGTCCCATCTTACTGCCCAGTCTTGCTACGCTCCTGCCAGCAAAACTCAATGTCTGTAGTGGTCGACCAAGCCATGTGGCACTAGTTCTGTGTAGTCTCTTGATATTAACCTGGCATCTAGCCCCCTTATTTCAATATTCCTCATTTCATCTTGCTATTAAGGTAGACTATTATTCCACTATTATACAGCAAAGAATTTTTCAGTCCAGCCATTAATATGCACAGCTAAATGTTCTACTTCATGCATTTTCAAGTGTCAGGGAAAGAAAAGGCATAGAGGATTCGATTCCATTTGTATCCCATATGTACAAATGTGTTCGGTTTATGGCCCCGGAGAGAAACTTTCCAGCTTCCAGAAGTGCATACATAGCCTGGAATGTGAAAATCTGGTTGTTTTCTTTCTCTTATATTATCTTTGATAGTAAAGATTGTACAGTTGCATAGCTGGTATTTTTACTAGTGACTCATAAGGAAGAATAGAATCCAATTTTCTTGTCCTTAACTATCTTGGCTCTGACACTGCAGTAAACAGAAAGCACTCATTGTCAGACAAGTATGTAGATATGACTCAAGGATAGAGGGGGCCACAGATCACTTCAGGGAAAAAGACCAGAAAACAAAAAAACAAAACAAAAACCCCAAACAACCACCACCACCACCAAACAAAACAAAACAAAAAACCCAACCCAACCCAAACCAAACCAAACCAAACTGTTCTGTGAGCAGAATAACTAATGAAGCCTGGTTTGTTACAGGCTTCTTATAGACCTCTCAGCACATTTCTTCTTTCCCTTTCCCTAAATCCTCTCGTCTGTTTGGCTGGATCCGTGTCAATTCTGGTTGAAACTGATTAAAAGGTTCCTTCACTTGGGGGAAGTGAAGAAAGTAATGGCTCCAGAGAAAGACAGACAAACAGATAGAAAATACTATTATAGAAACTTCATTTCCTGGGAAAGCAAGCTAGAATATGTTTCATATTCTAGCATGCTGCAAGTGTCTTGAGGCCCTAGCTGATATCCCAGTCCTGTTTCATTAGGTTGTGTAAGGGCACAAGGAGAGGTAAGCAGGTCCTTCTGTCCGGTTATGTCCCGCATTTGACAAAGGACACATTCAGCTAGAAAAGTTATCATGGGTCACGGTCCTCTTACTATAAGGCTTTATTTTGTATTGTTCTCCTTAAAATAACGACTCCAATGCATTTGCAGCTATTAGCCTTGAAGCAAGAATTAATTCAGAAGTTCCTAAAATGTGTTTCATGTAGAAGGTCAGAATAGATGATCAAGTAATTTCTTCCAGTTTTAAAACCTCTCGACTGAAGAATTGCATATAATCATGTGAATAGTTTTCCTGTTCCAACTCGCTCTTTATAAAACAGTCATCATTCATTTGTTCTCAAATATGCATTATTAGTTATGAAGGCTACATTTATCAACTCCATTTTTTTCTTACCACTTTTAAAGGGAACACCAATCTTTGCTACTTTCTGTTTGTGCAGAATCATATTTACAAAGGATATGACTATGTATGGTAGATTCGTGGGCTCATAAATACTCAGTATCAGAATTTTGATCAGGTTGTGGTAAAAAAGGGCCCCATATATACAGTATTTTAGAACTAGTATATTCAAAATCCTTTTGGCCTGCAATTCACCTTAACAACCTCAATTAAGAGCACTGCATCACTGCAGCCACAGTTAAATGGAACTCTATACAGGATGATGGTACTCTCATTTCTTGAAGGTATAGAAATCCCCACTATAATTTTCCACTTTTCCTGTTTCTTCCATTTCAAGTCAGCTCCCATGAACATCTCAGCAAATAAAACTTCTCTGAGCAAACACAGCTGTATTGATAGACAATATGTAGAAAAGACCTACAATGACATCTAAGTCATACATGCAGTTGGTGAGATACTCATAACTAACTTCTTCTCTCCTCCACAAAGTATTCAAACTTGCAGATATGCATCAAAAATTTTTGATAGTTATCTATCGTAAATTCTTAGCTCTGTTAATTGACTGGAAAACTTGATTGTTAGAACGTCTTTGTAAGACTGTTTGTGCTTATATTCAGGTAGGGCTACATCCCATGGACTCAGATATTTGAGGCAGCCCTTGAACAGAAATTAAACAACCAAGCCCCAAATGTCCAACACACAGCCTAACTCCAGTGTTCTGCAACTGTGTCCTGTCCATTGCAATTCTACCTCTGCACATCCCCAGAAAGCTCTGAGCTCAGGTCTGCCCCAGCCCTTCCAAGCACAGATAAACCAAAGGCTCAGCCATCCCTATTGGCTGACTGACCTGCGACTCCACACATGTTCTTAAACTTGTTTAACATATGTGGACAGGATTGACAGGACTGATTCAAATTGAAACTGTGGACACTTTCTTTCAAGTAATTGTAACAGTAAATTAATGGGGTTTGCAACCAAAAGGATATCAGCATGAAGCACTATGGGGTTTTTTGTACTTAATCTATACAGAATTCAACCCTTTTCCACACTGTGCATCTACCTTAAGTTCCAAAAGAAAACGTTGCATTTCATTTTTGCTGCTATTAGATATAGAGTTAGTTAAAGTGATCCAAGACTTCAGATAATCACTGACCCTGAAGTCCCCTTTAATTTCCACAGTGCATACAGTTGCATACAAGCACTTTGTTGCTTATGTGCTGAATTTTTCTTTGACACTTTCATGCAAGTTCTGCATTTTCTGTGACTTTCTGGACAGCGTGCAATTCCTCCAAATCAGAAATATTCAGAAACAGATCATTTCAGGCTCAGCAACCTAAAAATATCTATAAAAATATCTCCAGAAATATTTACTAGGCAAGAACAGTTGATCCTCATTGTCCTAGACTGCAGTATCTGTTGACACATCTTACAACACACTTCCTGCCTTGTGATTCCATCCCAGGAATTTCTCTCATGATAAAAACTACTTCCAAATATTTCAGCTCACTAAGCAAAGCATCAATTGTACTTCTGACATTACTTTATGTTTCTTTTTCCCCATTTATATTGGGTAATCCGTAGGAAGGGTAGAGTGATGACTCCCTGAAATTCTTGGTTTTAAACTCCACAGTATTGTTTTAACCTTTATCCTACTGGTGAGGAAACAACACCTACAGCCACTCTCTATGCCCACTCTGTCCACTTCACACTGTCCCGTGAGCTTGGATAAGGATGGGGGCCAGGCAAAAGACTTGCCTAGAAACAAGCTATTAACATGAGATGTGTTCTACAAATGTACCATAATGTAAGCAGTAGAAGATCACGTGCATGCTAGATAATTAATTCGGGGATTTAACAGATCAAAGGTCAGAATCACAACAAAATTAGCTGGTTTCTTTATATCACCACTTATGAGGCAGAAGGTGGGGGACATGTATTGTGAGCACCCTCTAGTTAAACTGTTGTGCTAGCACAAAACATTACTGCATTAGGCTGTAGCCTGTAATCAATCCCAGCTGGAAGCTCATATCAACATTACTGTTCTTCTTGCCAGTTCCCTGTTAATCCTTTAAAAGGGTAGGTAAAAACAGGACTAGTGTCTTATATTACATAGGTTGATTTATAGAACCCAGCTATTCAAACATTTTATTCTACACAGTTTACAGGCCAAATAATTTTATTTCTGAAATGTTTAATTGGTTAATTTAGACCATACAAAATAAATGACAAAAGGCTCCAGCGGAAATTCCATCCCATAGTCTCCTTTTGGAGTATTTTGTTCCCATTTGTAATATGTCGGGCCTCCCTCTGTTCACTATAGCAATGCATTGTTGGGCTGAGGACTGAGCTTTTATATACATATGGAATTCTTAGAAATACTGTCATTGAGCCAGGTATTTCAAAATGTATGTTTTTTCAAAAACCCCAATCTATCGGATAGCATGCCTATTCATGCTGCTTCTCTCCTTTTTGAGAGCTGACACAGGGTGGATAGATGGCTCAAATGCCGCAGCTTTAGCTGCCCTGAGAATGGCAACAAGACCCTGATGTACCTCCTATTTTCCAAGCCAGTCAGTCTCATCATAATGAAGCCAAAATGCCTATAAGAGATTGTCCCCTGGATGAAAACAGACAAATTGAAACCAGGAAAAAACCAATATAATCCTAGCCAGAAAACAACTTAGAATGCTAGCTAGAGCTTTGTACCCTTTTTTCCCCCTTTTTTTTCTTTTTCTTAAAACTTTCTTTTTCTCCTCCCTCCTGCCCCATAATCTTCAAAGTAGTTTGGATCCTTGGAGTCCAGTTGACTCATCGTGAATCCTATATAATTTAGTAACCTGTCTGATGAAAAAGCCTTTTTCTTCTGAGAGTTACTGACAAACTCCACCCCCTCTTCACAGGAGAAGCCAGGGCGACAGTGATCCCACACATTGGTTTGTCTCTGATTGAATTCCCAAAACACACAGTTACTAACCCTGAGTACACAGTTGTGGTTCTAGCTGGCAGTAAATGCAGCTGCTTAGGCTCAGGGGAGCTCAGAACGCAACACTTGGTATCCCCTTTTTCTATCCGGTTTTGTTCCCATACATTGATCCTGAGCTTCAGTATCATATATAGCCAGGAGCCAGTCTTCTGGGTTAAATAACAGGCTGTTCAGGCTTCAGATACCTCCTAGACACAATAAAATGTGCTAAAAGATGTTGCCGATTTTACTAAGCAAGTTCTTCAGGAAAAAATGCTGCCTTAAATGAGGGTAAACCCAGAAGAATCTACAAAAATCACTGAACACAGAAAATACTTCTAGTCTTAAGGTGGTTGCTTTGGAAAAATGCCACAGCAAACGGGGTGCAGTTTCAGGATACTGGTTGTACAGTTAAGGAGATCACAGTTTGTGTCAAACTGCCTGTATGCACAGTTGAGGGCAATGTTTCTTTTATGTCTACTATTTATTTATTTCCAATCTACAATAAGCTGTGGTTCAAACAGTGATTCTGGTTGGTATTTTTTTTTTTTTTTTTTTTTTTTTTTTTTTCCTAGCAGAGATGAAATATTAAAGCAGATCAAAGTTTAAGGTAAAGTCCGAATTCCATAAAGTAGATTTCAGTCCTTTAACCGGTAGAGGAAACTGTCCCTTGATAGTCACAACAGATAGCCAGAGCCTTGTGGAAAGGACTTTGAGAGTTTTTTGATTCAAATCTCTAGTGGAAAGAAACTTAATTATATTGGAGTCAAATGTGATAAACTATCTATCTACTTCATTGATTTTTTTATTTTTTTTAAAAAACCATCATATTAGAATCTAATAGATTCCTAGTAAACAGCTTTCTTGTCCATAGACAAATGGAACAAAAAAATAATTACTTTAAACCCATAGTCAGTCCTACCCTCATTTTCAACTCTTGAACTTTTACACATCTCCTTGACATTTGAACCCCTATTCTGTCTTTGACCTTAATCTTGCAACTATTTTCTTCTTCTAAAATTGTTTTACAATAGGTCCAAGGAGGTGGAGAATTTTCTTCCATTTATAGCAAATCCTGTTATGAGGGTGTCTTTAACTGAATTTAAGTAATCATTTTGTAGAGTGACATTTCCTTTCCTGCATTCACTTTGTTTGCCTTAAGAAAATCTTTAGTTTAGTTATTAATCTGTCAGTTGGCTTTTAACTTTATCAAACAACACCTCAGAGCTCTGAGCCATTTTTTTCTGAGTTACATGAACATTTACTACTGAAATTTCACAGAAAACCAAAACCCAAATAAGATATTGGACCTAGGTGTAGAGAAAAAGTAAAAGAAAAAAAAAATAGAAAGAAAGAAAAAAAGAAAGAGGAAAGAAAGAATATACATTTTAGCAGGAACCCTTACTATGTATCAAGGATGTCGAACTTAAAGTGACCATGACTGCCATTTATTTGGTGTACATGAGGCTCCCGTATTTATGTCAGAATTTCTTGGATAAAGATAGGTGCACATGAACAAAGCAGTGTATCTGATGCGTTTGGGGTTTATCCAACACACTGGGCACTGCTTTATGGGGAGCCTGTGTTTGTTCTGTGCATCCAAATATGTTCCATATGCATCAGACAGGTAAGCCATACAGTGATGTTTAACGATTCCAATACACCCAGAATATGCAATTTTGTTACCCAGTCACTGTGTATCTGAACAGCAAATGAACTATAGGCACCTACTTGTCCTGGATGTCTTCCAATCCCTGCATGTCCAGCAGAGCTGACCTGAACACATGCTATGATCCACTGCCCAAGGATTTATAGCCACTGCCCTGACTGGGCTGTTGTGTTATGCCAGGAATTTCTTAGAAAAATAGTAAAAGTTATTTCTTCTGCCTGGATAAAATTTATAAGTGGGGAAAGAGATGTTTAGAGAAATGCCATAGGCCTAGTAACACTATATTCCAATGGACAACCACTCCTTCTCATGAGAAAAAATCGTAGAATTTCCTAAAATCTGCTCCTAACTGATCAGGACTGGTTTAAATCATTGGTTCTCTCTGTAACTAATAGAAGAAAGGAACTCTGCCAGGCTTCTAGATAGAATCTAGTATGTGCTTAGATATTTAATAATTTATGTTTTATGTATTTTCTTTTGGGTAATCTACTTATTATTAAAAGCTTATATTGTTTAGGAAAACTCCAAATGACTAGCAAGATAATTTATTTTGGGACAAGGTACTGTGTGATGTTTCCTAACCACATCCTCTGTCCTGAGGCAAGTAATATTTGTGAGGGTCACTCTGATGAGCAGTCACATTTTTGAAGAGAGAGATGTAGTACCTGTTTTAAAGATTTACATTCAAGTACTATCATGGAAGGAGAAAGCTGAAATAGCTGAAAAGCAAAAATGCTACCAGTGTACATGTCAGTGGAATTCAAAATATTGTTTTAGGTGTCTTCACATGCAATAGATTCCTAATCTGTGAATCTGAATTACTGAAAGAAATATAAAGAAAATAAAATATTTATAGGATTGTTTCCTGGACTCTTTTCTCTGTAGGTAGGTAGATAATAATGCTGATATGCTGATAATAATGCTGATGGATGGACCACTTGGTGGATAGGGAATGGGCTGGATGGTTGCACTCAAAGAGTTGTGGTCAACGGCTTAAATTTGCCAACGACACCAAGCTGTGTGGAGCGGTTGACACACTGGGGGGAAGGGATGCCATTCAGAGGGTCTGTGACAGGTTTGAGAGGTGGGCCTGTGGGAACCTCATGAAGTTCAACAAGGCCAAGTGCAAGGTCCTGCACCTGGGTCAGGTCACAGGGCAATCCCAAACACAAATACAGGCTGGGCAGAGAATGGATTGAGAGTAGCTCTGAAGAGAAGGGCTTGGGGGTGCTGGTGGATAAGAAACTGAATATGAGCCGGCAATGTGTGCTTACAGCCCAGAAGGCCAATCGTATCCTGGGCTGCATCCGAAGAAGTGTAACCAGCAGGTCAAGGGAGGTGATTCTGCCCCTCTGCTCTGCTCTGGTGAGACCTCACCTGGAGTGCTGCCTCCTGCTCTGGGGCCTCAGCACAAGAAGGACACGGAGCAGGTCCAGAGGAGGCAACAAAGATGATCCAAGGCCTGGAGCACCTCTGCTGTGAGGACAGGCTGAGAGAGTTGGGGGTGTTCAGCCTGGAGAAGAGAAGGCTCCAAGAAGACCTTATAGTAGCCTTCCAGTACCTGAAGGGGCCTATACGAAAGCTGGGGAGGGGCCCTTTGTCAGGGCGTGCAGTCATAGGATGAGGGGTAACAGTTTGAAGTTGAAAGAGGGCAGATTTAGATTAGATATTATGAAGAAATTCTTCACTGTGAGGGTGGTGAGGCACTGGAACAGGCTGCCCAGAGAAGCTGTTGTACGCCTCATCCCTGGAAGTGTTTAAGGCCAGGATGGATAAGGCTATGGGCATCCTGGTCTAACAGAAGGTGTCCCTGCCCATGGCAGGGGGGTTGGAACTAGATGATCTTTAGGGTCCATTCCAACCCAAACAATTCTATGATTCTGTGATATGTTTCAGCATCCTTATTCTTTGTTTAGTACTCCAGGAGTCTTGCAATATAAAGAAGCATGAAAATATAAAGTATAAGGACTTTATACAATAAAATTACTAAGCATAAAGAACCGCCCACTTCCCAGGTATACTTCTCTTTTGTCCTCAGTATGCACTGACCTTATCCAGTCCCTGATCTTTATTAAATTCAGATTCTGGAAAAGATTTTAGATAAATAGAATTGTGACCTTGTGAAGACAAACTGGCTTGTAGCTTATTAAGTCCGAATAGACTATTATATTCATTTTAATATAAGGAATAGGCTCAAGGACTCAAGGATGTTACCATAACCCTATCATATTAAGACACAATTTCAGACAAGGTTTAAAACCTCCAAGAGTCATTTGCAAAGCCTACATCTTCGCAGAATAGGTGCTTCTTGATTTTCACAAGGAGAACACTACCTTGCTTGAACAGGGTACTTTTGCCTCAGCTTATCTACTGAAAGCAAATAAAGTTTTCTGTTTGATAAATGTGTTCTGTCTTAATACTTTTATACAGATTTAAAAGTAGATGAACTATGATTTGGGAATATTCATTTAGGAAATACAAGCTTCATGGGCCAAATAGTTCTATCTAAGAAGTTTCTTCACTCCTAACTGGAGGTTTTAGAAAATCTTTCTTGTGAACTCAGTTCTCCTACTAAAGTAAACATGAATAACTTTCACCTTCTAAAACATATTCATTTTTATTTTGTGAGGGTTGCATAGGTTTGTCTGATAGTAAAATTTGGCCCCTGTATTTGGATGGGAAAATGACTGAAAGTTCCATATAATAAGAAAATCTTCTACAAAATGTTCTCAAAAGCTAAACTCTTTCAAGATGTGATAGGCACTTTAATGTCAAAGTTTATTCATTTTATGGGTTTGTTCTGAGGACTGGATATGTTGCTTATGCAATCTCCCAGAAATCTTGGAAAGGCTCTTTTAAAAAGCTGAAAATCCTTATACAAGTTTTTGCATACAAAGAATTCTAAGTGCTTAATATAAAAACATGAAAGTGTCCTTTGAACCATGAGCTCATGGGAAGGGTGGATTTAGGCTGTTTGCAATGCCTCGGTGAAAATTTCTTTTTGGGTGAGGTGCCCACATGCTTTATAGTGCTCAAAAAGAAAGTGCTTTTCTAAGGTGGCATTTTTTTCAAGACCATTTATTTACCGCATTGTCAGTCATCTGGGGCATCATGTGTCAGCTTCACAGCAGATATGTTTTCCTAAAGCCACAGTCATTATTAGTGCTGGACAAAAAAAAAGTGAATTCTATCTCACGGACAAGGTAAAAATTCTGAGGTTTTCTGCAAGAGAACTGAACCTTTTCAATGGGTTTAATGAATCAGCCTAAGGACAGTCAACAGGTAAGAGCAAGTGTTTCAATTTGCATTTACCAGAAAACACTCTTTGCGCTGGTACTGAGGCTGATAGGTTCACATCAGTATGAGCTCTCTATCTAGACCAATCTTCCTAATGAAGTTTCATCAAAACTAGTACATTTCCATTAAAAGTTTTGGGTTGAGTTGAAATGGTATTTTAGAAGTAGGGGAATAAAAAGGAAGAAAAATATTGTTTGACACTTTTTGTAGTTCTCTGATCCTTGCTTCTTTGGTGGAAAAAACTAGCAAGTAATGTACTGCGATAGCTAGATACAAAAAAAGCTTGCAGTGATTCCACTGGAGATTACTTTAAAGAGAAAGGAATGTCAGCAAATTTCACATTATCAACAGGCTTAAAATGGCACATTATCATGAACAGAGGAAAGGGACTCGAGAATAAAACAAAAATAAACCTTTTAATTTCTTTTGCACTGTCTATAGAATTTAAACACATATCAAATTAATTTTTGCTATATAATTTCATTGTACAGTTCAACAAGTGTGCAGCTCTCTATGTAATTGAACAAATACGTCCCGTTCTCTTACAGTTTTGGTTTTTCAGTCTGTGGGCTCCAACAATGATAGCTCTGATTAAAGCTTTCTGTGGTATTGGTCACTGAAACATGCAGGAACTTAATATCCTTGAGAGAACTATTCCTCTGTGCAATTTGGTTGCAATTAGTAACACATTCAGAAGTTATTAGGAAGGGACTGACTAGGAGACAAGCAGATTCCCTTTCATGCTGCCTCCTCTCCCACACACAAAATATCCTCTTTAGTTTTGGAAACAGGAGTGATATTCCTCAACTGCACCTTGTCAGAGCAATTTCTGGGGTTTGGCTTTAATCCTGTTAAATTCCCTGTAAGTTTTCTCTTAGGCAACTTTAAAGCATTTTTATATTTTCAAAGCAAACTCTAGATACCTTTTAATTAAGTCGTATATACTTCTTATACAATAAGCAAGTCTTATACAATATGCATACAAGTTAAATGTCATTATTCCTTGTTTGCATATTTGAGAGGGAAATTTTGAGAGGACAATGTTTAGGACTGGCTGCATAAAGGCAAGAGACTACATATATGCTGAGACTTCATTGCAAATACCTATTGGCGTCAGTTTGTCTTGTGTTCCTCAACATTCCTTGGAAACAGACCACTTAAACATATACAGCTGTATCCAGGCAAGCACTGGAGATGTGCAAATATAATCCTACATGGTTGTAGGCCGCAACATATCACCAAACTAATTTTTTTCAAGGGATAATTTGTATATTGGTTGCAGCTCTCCTCTCCTGCCTGTTCTCATTCAAACCAAGTCTGAGCACCAGTGAGAAAGGGCAATGTCCATGCTGTGCTGTTGGCAGAACTTCTGCTTCTTTGTTTAAGTTTTACATGAGAACATAAAATATTATACTGAAAATTCTTACTGTTTGTGTAATTGTTTTATGTTCCATGTACTGTAAAGAACCTGAACCACCATTTTTAAGGGCGCAACAACCCTTCACTTGCAAATTATGCAGGATGCACAGCTGGAAGAAATTTTCCTTTTTGGCATCATGAAATGTTGAATGGCCATGGATGTGTGACATGGTAACAACCAGCAGTTCTCTGGAGGACATAATTTTCTAATGTCATCTGAAATTGCCTGATTCCATATTGGAATTTCCAGCTTGAAAACATTCATCTCTCAGATGCTATTTTTTGAATCGTAAAATACTTGTTTAAAATGAATATTCTGTTTCAACAAACACAGCACAGACTTAAAATTCTGTCTGCTGCATGCACGGACTTTGCTAATTTTATTGCTACCCATGTCACTATAAAAAAGTGATAACATCCTTAACAGTTTAATCCAAGCTGGGTCGTGTGGGGTTCTTACTATTGTCAGAACACGAGAACAATTAAACCTTGTGGAAGCACAAAGGAAGAAAGCAAGCCACTGCTGCTGCCACTTGCAGGAAAACAGGCTTGTCATTTACTGTAGAAAACCAATGATTAGACAACAATAGTAGCAGTAGCTTAGTGATTTGCTTAATTTTTTTAGCAAGAAGAACTCAGCACCTGGACAATGAATTTTCCACCTAATCATCATCACAGAGAGGATGTTCAGTTTGACAGGGCAAAGATACCTCTACAAGGAATTACAGGTTTTCATCTTAAGAATGTGCAACGGGTGCTAATTTACCATTTAGGACGTTCAGTGGCTGAATTTCAAAGCACAAAGCTAAGTCTTAAATATTCATTTATTTCTTCATAAATTAATCAGAAAACTGTTTCACACTTTGAAAAAGACACTGTGCAATCACTTTTAAGACCTATGTGATGCAAGTGTGTGTTGCAGCTTTTTGAAGACTCTACAGTTTCGTTTTCTCCTACTAAAATGATACACTTTTTATCAAGTTTTGTATTTCTTAGCCAAATATTTTAATTGTGCAAAAGGTGGGCTACTTCTGTGACTGAAAGATTTATCAGCCTTCCAAAATCTTTTTTATAAATTATATTTTTTAATTCAAAATTATTCACCTCCACGTTTGATTTCATGACCATGTTGCTATGTACCTGTGTCATTACCATTAAATGATATAGTCCTGAGGAACATCCTCCTAATTGGTTCCTCTGTTACAAATTAGACAAAAGAGTGCCTTTTGTTTTAGGGCTTCTTACACTAATGATCTGATGAAAATGGTCTGTTCATATGCATAATACTTGCCACCAGTTGCAGTAACTAGTCCCATCTAGAATTCCATGCAGTCAAGTACCTGATGTTGCAAATTACAATTGCTGAGAAACACAAGAAGAGAAATATTCTTTTGCTGATCTGACAGCTTAAGAGACTGGATACACTAAATAGAATATATCTTATTTATGACTTTTCAATTTATGATGAGCAAATAGCACAACATCTCAAAGAGAGTAGCTGGAACAATAACAAGAATACATTGCTTTGGGTCTGAAGAAGTATGCCAAGAGCCACCACTATTTCTGAAAATGTATGACTGTTCATTTCACTCTTTTTCATATAAACATATTTTAGTGTTCATTATCACAAGGACATCACATACATCAGCTAATTGAACTTACATCACCCTGGGGAAACAGGAAAATATTATTCTCTTATTTCAGTGACATGGACTTCTCCAAGGTCATAGAGTTAAACTGCTAGGGAAATATCAGGAGCATGTTTCTTCACTGCATCCATTTTCTACCAGGCACTTCGGGACATTACATCACACGTGGCGTTGGATCCTGAATCCAGAGATGAGTGTTAAACTAGCTAAAGTTCCAACATGTTTCTGAAGAACTCAGGGTTCTCCCTCTGCTTGCAGGCTGAACCTAAATTTCCTGGAGTTACTGGCTTGTCGTGCATCAAAATGCACTGGTAAAGGCTCCCTCCTATCTGCAGTACATCTCATCTATTGATTTTTACAAGAAGATAGTTTTGGGATTAGCAACATCAACTTTATAGCAGCAGGAAGCTTCCAGCAACAGGAGCAGAGTCCTCCTGCTGCCCGTAGAGTAGGCTGTGCTGCATGTCTCGGGGCTTTCCAGCCTCCCTGTAACATCAGGGCAAAGGTGGGACTTCCTTGACACTTATTATAAAGTAATGCAGCCATAAGGAATGGGAAGACACAGAAATAGTTCTGGGATATTTATATGGGAAATGCCATTTTTGCCCTAGGAACTCTCTGAGCTATATCACATGTACTATGCATATGATTTGGTCTTAATAGCAAATCCTTTGAAGTCCACCTTTCAGCTTTATCACTGAGAAGTAAAAGGCCAGCAGTGAAATTAAATTAAGTCTGGCAGTTAAAGAAGTTTTAACCATACATCTTATTGTATTTGAAACACTATTTTTTTGTTAATACTATAATATAGAATTGATTGCTGGAAAATAGTCTTCACCATTCCCATCTATCTTTTAATGTATCAGATTGCAGTACTGTTCCCTATGGTATGTTTTCAGGCACTTTGCCTTCTTTAAGAAGCTTATACATTTGACAGAATAATTTTAAGGCTATTTTATTCCTGCACTACCATCTTAGCAATTTTGGAAAGGATCTTTGAAAATCACCTGATATTAAACTCATTCCCTCAGAGGAGATTATTGCATAGTCCACCAGAATTTACTCTTCAGAATTGCTTGTAGACATTCAAACTACACATCCTTTTGCTTACTTTTAAGCCAATTATTGCTGCTTATGAAGCCTAAAAACCTCTTGTTCCTCCTTGTATTCCTGTATTTTACTTTGATGAATATGCTTGTCATGTCTTTCTCTGTCACGGCTGGTTATTCTCTAGACAATTTATTTAATTTTATTTCTTTCCC
>KL261808.1:1458-16704 GCA_000699545.1 Podiceps cristatus | reverse complement strand
TGGTTGTATCAAGGTGCATGTGGGTCTCTTCTTCCAAGTAACAGGCAAGAGGACAAGAGAAATGGCCTCAAGTTGTGCCAGGGGAGGTTTAGATTGGATATTAGGAAACATTTCTAAGAAAAAATAAATAAAAAATCACAAAGTAATGACTCTAGCAGTCAGGAAGATCTGAGCTCCAGAAGTGATTTATTATCTTATTTGGAAAGTGAATGGGCATTATGTGATAAATTAATTCTGAGTGTGAATACTTCTATGGAAAGATTTTTTTTTTTTTCATGTTAGCAAAATAAGCTGTTGTCTCAGTTGTTGAATATGACACTACCAACTAAGAATAGTGAGATCTGCATCAGAAGGTCCTTCACACAGTGAAATATTCTTCCTGGTACTACTGGAGTGGAGAATTTGTCTCCAAAATGGAAGCAGTATGGCTCTTCAGAGAAGGCAGACTATGCCATCATTCATTTTCTGGGGCATTTTCCGTAGGAAAATTGTGTTATTTCTACCAATGAAATCCAATGTCAATGGAGTGTTAATTAGAAAGACTCTAATATTTGGATTGGTTTTGTCTTTTGTTTTTTTAAGAAATCATGTTCTTTTTTTGTGTTAGTCATAGGCCTATGGACCAAGTCTCTGTAGTTCACTGGTAGCTTGAACCCATTCATCTATGAAATCTTTTAGACCCTTGACTTTGTTTTGGGGTTTTTTTGTTGTTTTTTGTGTTGGTTTTTTTTTTTAAAGGCAGTGTGTATCTTCACTTTACCTTTACTAGGACAAGACTGCATAATCTACTTTTGAAATAAACATTTCTCCAGAGTTTTGACCCTTCCTTCAGGGAAGTATTCCCCTGCCACTCTTGAAAGACAAATTGTCTAAATGAAGTTTTTAATAACTTTTTACACAGCATCTAATTGTGGACTAGCCTAGCAGGCAGCCTCAGCAGGTGCATTTCTATCAAAAATAATTTCACTGCAGCTTCTATATAATTGAATTGACTAAGTTCTGCTGCATCATGATGTTTTCTCTCATTATAATGACAGCTGTGATATATTGCAAGTTATTTGCTTCAGTAGAAGAAAAAAGTGAGAAGAAAAAATATACATTTCAACCATAATTCTTCAAACCAAGCATCTGAGGGAAATAATAAATGAACAAAAAATCATTTACTCCAAGATAACTGGTTAATAATCCAGAGTATTAAATGTATTTATGCAAAAAAGCACCTAGACTCTTTTTGGAACATTCACCATATTAGGAGTCGAAAAATTATTTTAATGTTACTACCTGCCCTCAAAATATAATTCCTTGTGGGAAAAGAAAAAAAATACTTATGCCTAAAAAAAAAATCACAGAGTTCTTCAGTTTCTTAGCAGTGAAACAAGATCTGAAGTTCTGCCTAGTAGTATAAATGGGTTTTTCTTTCACTTTTCTCACCAGAAACACCCATTTCTAAACATTCAGTTAATATAAGCAGAAAATATCATATGAATCATCTGAGTGTCATACTGTCAATGTAATTTTCAGAAAGTGCCCTATAAATAACATAGTCTTTAAAAAGAGAGCTTATTCACTTAAAAAAAAAAAAAAAAAAAAAAAAAAAGTAAAAGAACAGTGTCTCTACATCTGTTTTCAAAAAAAGTACAAGAATTGATTTACTATCATTGAGAACAGTGACTACTGAATTAAAGCAGTTCCATATAGTACCAAAATCATAAGCAGTTTTTGCACTCGGCTGTATTGCAGTGTATTCAATTTTTTAATAATCAGAAATAACCTTCCTCAAATAGGACTTACTATGCTATCACAATTGTGATTCCTTAGTCTAAATATTACTTTCTATTTGTAAGCATATGTGGCACAAGGTATATACAGTTAATAAAACTACTGGGCTATTGAGTAACTAATTCGTCATTACCAGTTCTCAAAGATTTCTGGTGAATTAAGAAATTGCTATTGTTCCCAACATTTTTTTAATGCTTATCAGAATAAGCATTTATATGATTATATTATACGCCCCTCCCAACATGTTGCCTTTGTCAAAACCTTTTAGATACACTGAGCTACTATTTTCTACTACTCAGTGCAGTACTATTCAGAAACAGAAAGAATGATGAGGTTAGATAAGGAAAAATGTAGACTTCGCAGAAAGAGAGGTCCAAAGAAGAAAAATGTAAATCAGTAGTGTGCATCCTGTGTGAGGCCCTTTGCATACACATGGTGGGGGTGGGAGGGCTTCTGTTGTAATCCTTCATATGAATGACATACAGAGCATAGGAGTCAGTGGTCAACAGCCGGCTCCCAGCTGCTTAGTGCTCCTCTTTGCCTCTAATGCCAGCTAAACGTTCATTCATATGATGGTGGAAGGCTAGAGAAACCTCTCAGGAAATAAAAATGCATGCTTGTACGGAGGTTGCTGCCCCAAGATAATTCAATAGATTTACTGCTTGTTTACTGCATAGATTGAATTTTTTAGAAATGATAGTAAGCAGGAATAGGCTTCAACATTTAGGCTATAACATTGGCTTTAGTGGCAAAGCCCACTCCAAGCTGGAGAGTGGACTAAGCCCTTGGTCTCCATTGACATTGATAAACGTTTATAAATCTAACTCATAGAATCATAGAATCATAGAAAGGTATGGGTTGGAAGGGACCCCAAGGATCACAGGGTTCCAACCCCCCTGCCACAGGCAGGGACACCAACCTCCTGGCCTGGATCTACACAGGGTTGCCCAGGGCCCCATCCAACCTGGCCTTGAACACCTCCAGGCATGGGGACGCCACCACCTCTCTGGGAAGCCTGTTCCAGCACCTCACCACTCTCTCTGTAAAAAACTTCCCCCTAATATCTAATTAAATCCTTCCCTCCTTCAGCTTCAATCCATTCCCCCTTGTCCTGTCACTATCTACCCTTTTAAAAAGTTGATTCCCCTCCTGTTTGTATGTTCCCTTCAGGTACTGGAAGGCTGCAATGAGGTCCCCCCGCAGCCTTCTCTTCTCTAGGCTGAACAAGCCCAGCTCCCTCAGCCTCTCTTCATAGGGGAGGTGCTCCAGCCCTCGGATCATCTTCGTGGCCTCCTCTGAACCCTCTCCAACAGTTCTGCATCTTTCTTGTACTGCGGGCCCCATACCTGGACACAGGACTCCAGGTGGGGCCTCACGAGGGCAGAGTAGAGAGGGATGATATGTGGACACAAGCACCAAGTGTCATTTGAGAAACCAGGAGTATCCAAAAGCTCCCTTGAGGTTGCTATATACTGCAGAAGTCTTACAAGATCTGTGTACTTCAGGACCAGCAGAAGGAGATACTCCAAGAAGCCCAACTGAGTTTCAAAATGCATTAAACATCATAATTACGGCAACTGAACCATGTCATAGCTGTCTATAGGTGAGTTAGGTATAATAACTTACATGGTCAGGGAATCCCCAGAACTCAGTTCAGTTGCCCACACACAGGTACTATGTGCAGGCATTATCTGATTATCTTGGGACAACGGAATGAAGGCCCTACATTTAGTTACTACATTGTAGATGTCTACAATCTGGAGTTTTACTTGTGCACTACTTAATCAATTACTTGACTGATAACTGATCTTACTTTCAGAAAACATGAATTCTGGCTAATCTTTCTTAGACTTCGTTGAAAAGACAATTGGAATGTTATAGAAAAGAGGGAGTATAATGAAGGAAATATATTTTCAAAGGTTTTAGGAAATATTTTTTCAGGTAGGTAACCATTTGTTTCGAAGCACAAATGAAATGTTTTCACAGATTTGTGGAAGGACATTGCATAGGAATCAATGCAAACTTCAGGTTGTTCTTCACTGGAATCATTGTTCATCTTCTACAGACAGAAGAATTTATCGAAGTCGCCCATCAGAGCTTACTCTAGCAGAATTTAATGCACTCAAGAAGCAGAAAAATATCTTTAAGTGATAACACAAATCTGATTTAATAAAGTTTTGGTACAAACCTTAAAATTATATATAAAATTTACTATAATGAGATAACATGTAGAATAAGTCAAAAACTCTATTTTCTAATGTTGGACAAGGTATTAATATAGTAGCAAATTACCTATCAGATTCTGAAGCTTTTTTTGGTATGTGCTATTATTGATGAATCTTGTAAAGGAAACAATTGTTCTTTCATTTTTGTCTTTGCCACTAACACTCTTGCTGTCTCTATTTCCATCTATTACCACAAGTAAAATGGTATAATATCCATTAATGCCTCCTAAAATGCAAATTATGTCATAAAAAGTGAGATGCTGATGAAACTCCCTGAGTGGAGATAGGAACAAGCTGATCTATGTGACCCTATCAACCTATCTTAAAAGCTGATGTGCCATTTCTTTTCACATTTTGCCACAGACCAGATGTGCTTTGATGTACAACATGTTTGAACATCTAATTAATATTTAAAAGTGTCATTCTGGCATATTCTGTAAAGACATACATTTGGAATACACAACATCCTGTCAAATACATTTAAAAAAAAGAACAAAAAAACCCAAAAAACAATCCAGCTAAGTGGCTCATGTTCAGTAAAATGGATATGAAGGACTATATGGTTGCATATGATGCAAATACTTCTGGCTTAATTGAAAAAAACGCAAAAAATTTCTGTCATGTTTGTTCTTACGGAATCACAGAATGGCAGGGGCTGGAAGGCACCTCTGGAGATCACCTAGCCTAACCCCCTGCCAGAGCAGGGTCACCCAGAGCAGGTCGCACAGGAACACGTCCAGGCGGGTTTGAATATCTCCAGAGAAGAGACCCCACAGCCTCTCTGGGCAGCCTGTGCCAGGGCTCTGCCACCCTCACGGGAAAGAAGTTTTTCCTCATGTTCAGATGGATCTTCCTGTGTTCCAGCTTGTGCCCGTTGCCCCTTTTCCTGTCGCTGGGCACCACAGAAAAGAGTCTGGCCCCATCCTATATCCTCCATCAGAAAATTAGATTCACCTCCAAGCATTAATATACAGTGAAAATATATTTCCAATTAAAAGACTTTTGAAAACTATTGGTTACATCTATTTTCTATAAAATAGTAAGTTTATTCTTTGAAGTCAAAAGTCATGTATAAAAACTTCCTTAGAATAGTTCAGTGTTTTAGTTTATATATAATTTTAAACACTAAACAGTCTCATACTGAAGAAAAGGAATGTAGTAATAATCTTTGTCTTCAATTATGTCTTCAATTCTGAAATAATACTTGGTTTGACTAAATGTTCAATATTTATATGATTATTTTTTGAGAAAACTATAGCTAAATAAGGAATTTATAAATTTATAACCTCAATGGTAGTATTTACTTAAAAAGGTTTTTTTCAGAAGTGTTCTGTCTACCAATTTTATTAATACTTATTCAGAAATTAATTTAAATTTCACTTTAATTTGGTGTTACCACAAAAAACTGGGCCATCTCCAATGAACTCTTTCAAATAGTTCAGTTACAGACAAAATTTACAAAACAGAACAATTCGGCTGCCATACAGTTCAAAATAAGCAGCCTTTAATAGTAACTGCAGCTATGGCCACAGAAGCACAGAGCATCAAAACTAGGCATGATCTTCCCTGAAGCTGATATTGTTTTTATCTGGAATTGCAAAAGGGTACTCGATGTCATAATGCCCAGTGGTTGGTTGCTGTTCTATATCTACCAGTTCTTTGAGTTTTTACAGTTCACTGAGTGGAAGAATGTGGATGTTCAGTAGCATCTTTTATTGCCAACTTCTTCAGGAGCTTTTCTGCAACGGTGGATACAGTACAGCTACAATCAAAGAAGATCAACCATAACATTTCCTTTTTAATTAATTAACTAATCTTGAATAAGTAATTTACTCCTTTGTAACTTTTCTCAGACAGTTGTATTCAAAATTTCAAAATACATAATAAATATTTATGTATCTTTATGTATAAGCGTAATCATAAATAATTTTGCAAGCAATAACTAAGTTGAAAAAACATTTTTTTATCCAAAAGTACCAATTAGTAATAACATCTGAAAGATAAGGCACCTAGTAGCTTTTAATTAAATTAGGAGAGTTTGTGTAGCTGCACATATGAAAAACATACTTTGTAATGAAAAGATCAATGGTGTGGGACATAGGGGGTGGTCTGACTATTTTAATCATAAATTGATTTCTCTTATTCAGATCATGAACATTGGCATTATAGCTGAATGAAGCCTTAGCTGAATAGTTTTGTAAGGTAAATATTTTCTACAAGAGACCATACAAAAGGCGTTGACAAAGTAGGGTGAACAGAAAATAAATATAAATCCAAGATAATAATAAACAGTTTTATTTTAACAACTTATCCTAATAACAAACCTATACTTTCCTAGAGTTTTTGATGGTACAGTAGAAATACATAGCACGTGTTACAAAAATATTAAATGCCAAGTAGTGATGTGTGCTATATTTTGCAGGAGAAAAACTAAGGGTACAAGTAATTTGCCCCATATCACACAATATGTAGGAATTTTAGATCTTTGTTTTCAAGTAATGTGCTACAACTTTGTCTTTCTCTTAATGCATTAAATAGGTTAGATAAATCATTCTCTAAATTCTTTATCTATGTCTCTAGATCACAAAATAATCTAGTTTATTTTAAATATAGGTATTCTATATTGCAAGCAGTAGCGTAGAGAAATAAACTACAACCTATTTTCTCAGGTAGTGAGCCTTATTTATTGAAAGTTTCCCATTTTATTTTTGTTGGCATTAGCTATGCAATCAGATATTCCCTAAGAAGGTCTTGAAATCAAACTTATCCTTCTTGGCATAATTTCAGTAATTTCCAAAGCCCTTCTTGAAGTTAGTCATCTGGTTTATAGTTCCGTAAAGGTACTGAAAGCTATGGTGTTGAGTCTTTTCCCAAGTGTATTTCAAAACCCTTTTTTTCCTACTCAAAATATACTGTATCTAAGCAACTTTGAGTGGCTTCTATATTTAATAAAGAAGCAGTTATGTATTGCACATGATGGTCAGCAGCAACATGTTGATTCATTAGGAATCACACAGTATTGGTGACTTTCAGATACATTTTGTTATACTATCATTCATTAAATATTTGATGAAGTCTGTACTACAGGCATTTCTTTATCTAGGCACAGCTTAAAATAATTTTTTAGGACACAGTAGAGATTCTGTCAGTTACGGGGTTTTTTTAAACTAATGCTTTTTAATTGTCTTTTAAAACTCACAGAATACTTTGATAAAAATAAGCTTCATATCCCAGATTACCAATTGCTTGTTCATATGAGCTTCATATTCTGCAGCTTGTATCTTTCTGATTTTTTTCAGTGAGGAAGGAAAAGAAAGGGGGGAACTGCTGACACACATCAGCCTAGGATTAGGCTTTTTTTTTTTTTCTTTCTCTAATGCATTAGCTGTAAAACTTCCACCAAAAAAAATGGGGACAACATTTTTCCCCATGTAAAGAGAAAAACAATAATTTATTTTTTTGGTATATACACATATTTGGACACACCCAGTCTGAATGAGCTATATATCTATATATTGGTGAAGTAAACAGCACCAGTAAATGAAACTCTCTTAACTGGCACAACTCTTTTTTCTTACTTACCAGGAACTCCAGGTGCAAAATGGCTATGAACTATAAATAAAGAAAAATGTTGAATCAAATCTTTAAAGAAAATACATGATAAAGGAAGAGATGTTGACATTCAGTAGACTCTCTTCTCTCTGAATCTGTTGTTAGAGCAATGGCAAGCATAGCATTAGGCCATGAACTATTTCAAGAGCAATCTTTCAAAGAGCACTTGTTTTTATTAAGAATATTGACACTGTTATCAAAATATGGTTTGTACCACCAAATTATGATTTAAGTAGTCCTGTCATAGAAATAACTGTGTATTTCCTGTAGTAAACAGTTACATACTGCTGGTTTGCTATGTTGAAAAGTTTATTCCTTTTATCTTTGATGCACTTGGATTTCAGAGAAACATGAACTCTGTTTATTGTATGAAGTTTCTAAAGCCCTTCCCTGTGGAAGACAGGTTGTACATAAGCAAAAGATGCGGTACCATAAAACAGATATTTTTCCCTTATTCATTTTCAACTCATATTTCTGGAGCTCATATTTCTGGGATCCAGAGTCCCAATGAAGTAAATGGGAATGTTGCCGTTGACTTTGTTAGAGCTGGAATTTGACTCCTCTAATTTGCCTCCTCTTATCCTCCAGAGCCTCAGAGGATCCTTGCATCTTTTTCTCAGACTCCTACTTTAATCATTGTTTATTGTCCTTCCTTTACAGATTGCCCTTCAGGTAGAAAGAAGGCAGTGCATCTGGAAATTCATTCTGTGTTTCCATTAAGGACTAGACTACAAAGGCTCCTGGTAATGTCGCTGCATGTCTGTATCACATGTAACTTTCAAGTTCCTGCCCTCAGTAACTTACAGAACTTAGCTAGCATTTGAGTTAAAACCTGTTCTTTGATTTTATGTGTAACTTGCTCCTTTGGGGAAAGAATTGGCCCATTCTATTCTGATTAAAAATAAGGGGAAGAGCATTCTTGGTTTTTTTATGTTATCACTTTTAAAATGCTTCATCTGAGCAGCTATGGACATATTGCATTGTAGACATTTCTGTGATAGACACCTGTACAGTCCTTGGGCAGAAGGAGGTATTGCTAGAGTCCAGTTCATTCTTCAATAGGTAGCTAAACTGGGTCACAAGAGTTAAGGAGTCTGTGTCAGACTGAATGAGGTAAAGGTGCATAATGGTGGTATACACCAAATAGTAAAGCAGGGACACGATCTGCTCAGTCCTTGTACTTTAGAGCTTCTGTAGCAGTCACTTGCAGATCTATAGCTTGCTCTGAAGCAAAGCTGTAAGTACACTTGTGTAAGTATAAAGAGCATTGTCAGAATATCTGGAATGTGTCACTTACAGTAACATGACAAAATTAACTGTCACTTTATCAAGAGATGTGCAATAGGTAGGCACATGGCAGAGCTCAGCCAGAGTTCAATTCTTTATTGTGCTCTCATTTTTCCAATAGCACAGTAGCTAAATACAATATGAAATCAAGTTTCATATTAAATTTTACTTAAGCTATTGGCCTCTAATTTCATGTTCTAAAAAAATTTGAGATAGTTCAGATGAAGATCCTGGAGAGGCTGGATCTGACAACTTACTGTATGTATCTGGCAACTTGGGAAATCTATGAGTGATAGGGGCTGATGGACCCTTCACACTGAAAAGGAAATAATCTGTATTCCTCTGTCACTAGACAGATGCTGGATGCCTGGCTTTGGTAGTCAGATATTGTGAAGCTTAATTGACAGTGAATTCTAACATGAGATATTATTTAAGGAACACATGCTGAATGGCATAAGTAATGAACTTCCAACTCCAAAGAACATGAACCACTTCAAACTCGTCCATTACAGACAAAATTACTTCTGTTGTAAAGCAAAGAACAAATCTCTTTTTAATTTCTTGCAGCCCAATAATTCTACCTGCATAATTAATATTTGCCCTTTTTCTGTTAGAGCAAGTACTCCAAATAAGCATTTGAGTTGCTATAATAAAATCTCTATTAAGAGAAGTATGAAGTAATGAACAAACAGACAGATAAAATGCATGCTCAAAGAAGATTCTGATTAAAATATACGCTTGATATCCTTCCTCCCATTATGTGCTCTACTACATTTTCAAATATCAATAGCCTAAAAATATGAGTAAATCCCTAGCTCCAGTGTACTATTCTATATGATAAATATGAAAATTTGAATTTGTTTTCAAAATATTGTAAACCAGACCTGTGACTGTTATGAAGAAGTTGATGGGAACCACTTTTTTTATTAGGTGTGTACTAAAAATGAAGTTAAATTTCACGGGATGAATTGTTTCTAAATTCTACCCATTAACCATTTATTGTCATCCTTTATGTCATTGCCACTTTTCCCTCCTAATACATCCATAATGTTCAATATTTTCATATTAAATATTTATCCCCAAGAAGCAGTAGTCTTCCAGTTCTAAATTCTGTAACATACTTCTTGATTCAGTCGATCTGCTCACTCTCACCTCAGATCATCTCAGGTCACTACTGTTCAGCTGCCAAGCTGGCCTACCCTGACTGTGAGGTACTGCAAAAGCCTTACCCACCTTACTGGCCAGGTTTATATTGCTAGATGAAACATGGACATAGTCCATATTTTTTTTTTTATGATTATTTTGAGGCCAAATAAATGGTCTAACTGGCCCATATCCACACTGTATTTGATCCTGCCTATCCTATGTGTCCCCCTTATATTTATCATATAGTTACCACTTCCTGTATGCTTTTTTTGTTTGTTAATATGGATAGAAATAATTTGAGGGCTGTGCTGAAGCCTATAGCCACAGCCTTTTCAGAGCTTGAAACCGAGGATGTGGGTGAATGCTCGTTGGGACATTTCAAGGTGCAAAGCCCACAGGCGTAGCACTGAACGTCTGGGTAGGATTCACTGTAGCCAGGCGCTAAACTTGCCTCTGCTCTCGACTGCTCTCACTGCCCAAGGGAGGCCCAGCACAACTCCTGCCCAGACTGTGCTGGAATGGGGTACTGGAGAGTATGACAATTGTTTGGTTCCCAGGCCTCTTTTAGCAACACAGATATACTCCCTGAATCCATATAATTTCAGAGTTTATATTTGTGTTTTGGGAGAATAACCTGAGGCTCTCTCTTTTAAGGTGTCCCAGGACTTTTCCCAGCATATATGTCAGTTGCAAGATAAAATGTCTGTCCTGCAGTAGGGAAGGAAAAGACAACCCTTGAAAAAATACAGAGACACTGTCGTCAACTGTCAGCTTTGCCACTTCTCTGAAACTAGGTGTCTCTAAAATGAGCTCAAACTCTGCCTATAAAAGCTTAACTCATTATTCCATTCAGCCAAAATACAATTTGGTCAACTTTATAAATGACAAGACAACACATTCTCTTTTCGTCTCCCACTCAAAAAATCATTAAAGCACTTTCAGATACAAATTAAGAAAAAGTAATGTAATACATAAATAGCCAGAATTTTCAAAATATCACATTACAAAGTAGAAGTCTCCCGCAATTTCAAAATTAGATCACATAAATTGTTGAATTTCTAAGGTCCAAGTGATTAGAATAACCCAAGGTTCATATGGCATGATGATGCTGGATGATCCGAGGGCTGGAGCATCTCTGCTATGAGGACAGGCTGAGAGATTTGGGCTTGTTCAGCCTGGAGAAGAGAAGGCTGCGGGGAGACCTGATTGCGGCCTTCCAGTACCTAATGGTGGACTCCAAAAAAGCTGGAGAAGGACTTTTTTGCAAGGGCATGCAATGATAAGACAAGGGGTAATGGGTTCAAACTGAAAGAGGGTAGATTTAGATAAGATCCAAGGAAAAAGTTCTTCTTTGGTGAGACACTGGAACAAGTTGCCCAGAGAACCTGTAGATGCCCCCTCCGGGGTAGTGGTCAAGGCCAGGTTGGAAGGGACTTTGAGCAACTTGGCCTAAGGGAAGGTGCTCCTGGCACCTGCAGGGGAGTTGGCACTCGATGATCTTTAAGGTCCCTTCCAACCCAAACCATTCTGTGATTCTATGATTCATTGCTAACAAACCAAAAATATTGAGCTGCCACTTCCACACCTGAATTCAAGTCACCTCTCCTACTAAAGTCACCTCTCCTACTGAATACAAAATTTTAATACACAATTCTTTATGCTGGCCTTTATATGGCTTAATCACAACAAATCTCACAGCTATCCTTTTTTTTCAAGCAAGCTGAGATAAACCAGGTTGACGTTAAGTACTCTGTAAACCTCTTGGAAGCATCACGATTACAGATTTTCATGCTTTTTCAAGAACAGACAGTAATGGTGGCGCATTTTTTTTTTTTTTTGGAGGTCTGTAAAGCACATATATAAACTTTTAAATACAGATTGTAATCCTGAAATTTCACTGGCCTGCGTTATTGCTCTAACATAGTTCTCTGTGTCTAAATAGGTATTGGCATCTGGTAAATAAGTCAGTCTGTAGAATTGGAGCTGAAAACGCTATGAAACCGTTGTAGTGATGACATTATTTACTGCTGGCATATGCACGATCCGGTATGCAGGTTGTGCTTATTCTTTTAACAAAATCATCACCATATCACGGGTGGATAGAAATAGGTACCAAGAATTTTGTCACATTTAATCTCAGCAGCCTGTTTTTCATTTCTAGCTTTTTCTTGTCTAGCTTCTATTTTCCAGTATTCTATTGTTAATATACCGCACTAATTTAAATGAAATGTGGAAAAAGATTTGGTGTGATGGAAAAAAAATTCTTCTAATTTCAACTTGCACAGCATATCTATTTTATTAATAGGTGAAAACTTATTAGAAGATACATACTCATCATTTATTCAGGAACATATAAATTTATATGAATCACAGAGAGAGGAAGGGATATAGTTCCCATTTCCACATTTTCAATATAGATAATACTTTATCAGGTTTTATAAATCTAAGCTGTTCCATGTTTTATTTCTGCTCAACAGTTCATATTTTCCCGGAATTATGTTTTTATTTATATATGAACTTCACAGCAAGTTTTAACTTAAAAAAATAAGGGTTGCCATATGCCTTCATAAACAGAACCAGTCACACTTTTATTTACTTTTATTAGTTTGCTACATCAACACAGAGCAGATTATTTTTGAAAGGTACAGTTTCTTACTGCCAAAGAAGCTCCAGAGGAGAATAAATTATTTCAAAACTTAAGTTCATTTCATGAGGAGCTATTCTTTGAATGAAGTTTAATTATCCAGGGCCAACTGCAAAGTTGAGGCTACATTCTAGAAAATGCTGGGGCTCTTTTATCACCCTTTTAAATTCTTTTTTTCAAAAAATAGTATCACCAGAAAAACGATATGTGTATTACAGTAATAAGCATATTAAAAATTATAGTAAAAAGCATATTGAACTATCTTCCCTTTAACCATTTCCTCCTCTGTTGCTATACATTTTTATTTGCAATATGTTAAATATTGAGCTCAAGTTCTCTATAGTCTTGAAGTTACAAAAGGTTGCTCAATACAGTATCAAGATAGATAAAAGTATATAAGTTTCAGATGGGTATTTCTAACAACTAGATCATATTTTCAATGATCTCACCTGCATATAACTATCTAGTCAGAATGCAACAATTCATAAAATGAAACACAACTTCAGTGGTGTTTGTATTGATAATTATTAATCTCTTTCTCACAATTAAATTGTGATAAACTGTTAATGCCATTTAGCATTCTGAATTGCTAATTTAAATTTATTTTCCAGTAGGTACAGTAATATTTTCTTCATAATTTTTTCTTCTTTGCACAATATAATTTTGTTTAATAACAGCAATGTAATTCAAATTTGAATGAGGAAGATATGATATCACAGAATCATAGAATAGTTTGGGTCGGAAGGGACCTCTAAAGCCCATCTAGTCCAAACCCCCTGCAATGAGCAGGGACATCTGCAACTAGATCAGGTTGCTCAGAGCCCCGTCCAGCCTGGCCTTGAATGTTTCCAGGGATGGGGCATCCACCACCTCTCTGGGCAACCTGTGCCACTGCTTCACCACCCTCATTGTAAAGAATTTCTTCCTTATGTCTAGACTATAGCTCCCTTCTTTTAGTCTAAAATCATTACCCCTTGTCTTATCACAGCAAGCCCTGCTAAAAAGTTTTTCCCCATCTTTCTTTTTTGTCCGCTTTAAGTATTGAAAAACAGCAATAAGATGTCCCTGGATATTCCTTATTATCATTCCTCATTGTTTATTGTTACTAAACAGTATTTACTGTTTATTGTTAAAAACCCAATAAACCTTATTGTTTACATAAATTTCTAAGATGCTTAAAACAGTCATTGAAGAGTTATGCATTTTTATTTTTTTAAATGATCATAAAATTAGAGTACAGAAATGAGAATGTTTAAAGCTCAGGGATAATTATATTTGTTATGCTGGCTGCATTGTTATAGAAATACCATGAAAAATCACAAGTAATACAGTTTAAACATTCTTGATACAAATGAATTGAACTGAAGCAAGACAGTTTAACAGACTATTCAGTAAAACATCTTTACAGAAAAGGAATATTCACATCATATCTTTATCACAGAGAATAAACTATACACCAGACGCTGAAAATTTTAGTGTGCCCAGTTAATGAAAAGATAAGAATTAGTGTACCAAATCTTCTACAATTAAGATGAATTAATTTAAAAATCAGTGATGAAAACTAATGCAATAAACTTGAAATGTAGTGGAAAAAAGCTTTTTCTAATCAGAGATTTTATAAACTAGCATTTTCTGAACACTTAAGAAAAGACTGATTAGGGAGTTTAAAGATGTATATGTAGCACTAAACAAAATTTTGATTTTAGTTTAAGATGACAATTTCCCAATTTTTAATTTCTGAAATGAAAAAATGAAAAAATGAAAAAATGAAAAAATGAAAAAATTAAAAAATTAAAAAATTAAAAAAGTCTTGGGCATTGCACCATATTTGGAGATAGTAAAAATACAGATAATTCAAAATTTCTATGTGTAAAAGAATATTAATATCATTTTTTACCGAGCTTTTAAAAGTGATATCAAGAACAATGAAGTATACAATGAGTGCTAATAACAAACGCTTATTATGATATTGACACATTTGAACTTTACAAATCTAGGAATTCAGAAACTCTACATATATCCTAGGTGCTTCACCTAGTACATTCAGTGCTAGTTTAAATAATTGCCCCTTACTCTTCTTACTTGGGTGTAGCACCCTGTGGTCACCTGGAATAGCTGTTGTGGAACTGTATATACAACCAATTTTTTTGCACAGGTTTCATTTCAGACAAGTCAGTTTCCCAATCTAGAGAAAAGTCCATGCTCCCACAGAACTGATGCAGGGGCGGGAAGAGGTCGCTGTGGTAGGACAGAGATTCACAGGATAAAACAGGTGTCAAAGAAAGTTAATGATGAGCCATAGCTGGAATCACCTGAAAGCCCCATCAATATTACAAGAAATTAGGGCTGTTAATTAAGGTATCCAGGTTAGATACATACTGAAATGTAGTGTCAGCTTTCCTACCCTTTCCTTCCCAAAGTACACATTTAATGTAAGTAAATAGGGTAAAAGTCAATAAATAACTAATCTAAAATTCTCACTGTTTGTATGAACTCAGACTGTTACTTCTAGGAAGCACTCCAGAGAAATCAAAGGAATGTTTCCAGGTATAT